>JAKUBE010000001.1:0-108545 GCA_030674755.1 Metschnikowia henanensis | reverse complement strand
CGAGCGACGAGCCCATCACTAAAGTGAAGCTAGAACCGGATTATTTGGATCAGAAAAGCAAGAGCGACCTCAGCATCGATTCGTTGAAAACGTACTTGTATGAGGAAATCCTTGAGATGACAAGGTCGCGTCTTAAATAGAGAGAGATATGGATTCACTAGAGCGGCTTGGAAATGCGCAATGACCGGCTGAGAAGTAGATTGTTGTTCTTATGGTAGATGGCGGCTGAGCACAACCTAGTACAGAAATCGGAGAAAATTGGAGGAGTGATCCCGGTGTGCGGTTGAGACTGAACAGGCACCCAATAGTGTCACTACAGTTATCAGTGTAACGATATACAAATATAGGATTTTCCTGTATCGCACACTTCTTCTGACCATTATGATGATCTATAGTGGCTTTGGTGGGGTTTATATAGCATGGGATGGTGTATCGATGGGGTTCGAAATACATGGACTTCAATTGTTAGTATGTGGGAGATTCGGAACTCATGATCTGTCGAAATTGACTCAAACTCTCAAAGTTCACAGTAATCATTTATATCTCTCATTCTCATGACATGCGGAGTTCAATAAAGATCTTGGTTCCGAAGACTATGCATATCAATGGGTGCACTCACGGGAAAGACTATGGGTGCGAATCTTCACTGAGGGAAACAATTTGAATAGATCTGATGCCTTGGAACAAATCGTGAAGAAACAATACAAAATGCAATTCGTGTCGCTACATCAAACACAACAGGCAGTCCTTTTGATTTGAGAGAGATGAGCGACATATCACTCGGCACAGTACGATTTGATGGCGATATCCACCTTCAGGGTGTCAAAGTATACAAAGAATGTAGTCTATATTACAAAAGCGCTATAAACATTAAAGTGTCTCTCATGAAATACTATCGCATCATAAATGACCCTAGACCAAAAACCTGAAGTCCTCTTTCACAGAGGACCCGTCGTTGCCCTTTCCAAGCTCACGCTCCCAGTTCATTGTGCCGTTTTCAATCAGTTTGTTCAACATGTGCAATCTCCAGCGCAAGGCAACCGCACACAAAATGGCCAACGCCACAAACACAATGTTGCAGATGAAGGCTGTGGTATAACGTGGCGCTGAGGAAGACGAGTATAAGTATGCGTTCCAGATCGAGGCGGAATTCGACAAGCAGTTCATCAAGGAAAGCGCAATGGCTCTTTTCAACGGCGGTCTAGGACACGAGTTCGACATCCACGAGAGAATCGTCGTAAATGAACAGTAAAGCGAAGGCACCATGATCACCATGGCGAAGTACCGTGCGCCCGTATTCAAACTGGCCACGGCAATGATGAAAGAAATCATGGCAAGCACCATGGGCGCCACCACGTGCCAGAACCTCTCGCCTGTTTTATCTGCATGGCGAGCCCAGAAAAAAGTCGATACCACGGCAAGCAAATAAGGGGGTGCGGTCAAACACAACGTGACCACTCTGCTGAAATTCAAGGTCTCGACAATAGAAGGGAAGAAGTTCGTCACTCCGCACGCGGCCACGAGCCACGAAAGAATGCCCACACACGCCCAAACCTTGATATCACTCACACACAACTTGAATGCGCCCCAGTAGCTTTCCTGGTTGATGGAATCAGAGTCGTCTTCTCCGGTTTCTGCACGGATCTTGTACAAAAGCACCTCCTTCTCAAGTTCTGAGAGCATCTTGGAGTTCTGCGGCATGTCGGGCAAAACCCACCATGCAATAGGCGCAATTCCCACAGTAATGGCACCCTCAATGATAAAAAGCCATCTCCAGGAGCGCAAGCCACGGACGTAATCCATGTTTTCAACAATCCCGGCGGCAATCAACCCCGAAAACGCACCCGAGAGCAAAGATCCAGAGTACAACAACGAGTTTCGAAGAGAGAGCTGGTTTCTCGTGTACCAGCACGATAAGATATAGAGGGCACTGCCGAAAAAGCCAGCCTCGACAAATCCCAAAATCAACCGGATCGCAAGCAAGCCGCCAAAGCTCTGTACGGCTGCTGTGCAAGTGGAAACTGTTCCCCAGCCGACCATGATGCACGTGATGAAGATAGACGGCTTCTTGAACTTGTTCAAAAACATATTGGCCGGAATCTGCATGAGGATGTAGCCCACGAATAAAATCGAAATACAGATCTGATACTGATTGCCCACAAGCCCCAAATCAGACTCCAAGCCGCCCAAACGAGCACTGGCGATGTTGTTTCTGTCCAAGTAGTTCAAGATGTATAGAAGCACGAGCATGGGAAGCAACCTGATGTCGACTTTGCGGGTGATCTTCTTATGCATCTCGTCAATTTCTGCCTCGGTGAACTTCTGCAAGCACTCCGGCTTGGGAATTTGCCTTTTTTGTGAGCCGATCGATTCCACATGAGAAATCTGGGCCTTTTCTTCCTCTGCTATAGAGAGATTAGACATATCTGTATGGCTGCGAATGCGAACAATATAAGGAACAGGTACTCAGGTCACGTGGATGCCTAAAACGAAGTTATTGATAATTTGAAATGAAGAAGAGGCTGATTGTAGATTATTCAAAACAAAGCAAATTTTTGAGGCGATGGCTCGGTTTATGAAGTGCTAGACGATGAACTCATCGGAGGGCAACAACCAAATTCGGACGCATGATGTGCATATAATGCGCGTGCTTGTGGAGGCGACGCGCTTTGTATGCCGTGCGCGTAGTGGGGTAGACGTCGCCGCGCACTATCATCGAAGGAAAAGCAAGATGTAACCTCGAGGGGGGCACCAAATATCCGGTGCACAGCGTGGGGGACCACCCACACTTTCTCTATTGTGTCCACCTCATAAGATGCGAAAAATTCCCCTGAATAATTTTCGGGGTCAAATAGAAAGCCACGAAATATGTTGAAAGCCAAAATATACGACGGAAGCTAGTGAAAAATAAATATCTTTGTTTCGTCAGGCGAGTTTGTTGGGGAATGTGTGTCCTAAATACACAGCTTGCGTCTCGAGGACTGTACCTGAATACATGCGAGACGTGGGGGCAGTCGGAAAAACACTGTGCACATTCTCCTCTCTGGCGATGTCTGAAGTCCGTCGTTGAAACCTAAATTTTGTATTTTTTGGGCATTGCGCGGAGATGCGGTGATGTGGGCCTTTTCCCAAAAAGAAAATGATCCCAAGAGAATAGGGAAATCGTTTTGAGAGAAACGAAAGCACTTGAGCAGAGCAGGATGGAGTAAATAGCATCATATGGACCACAAAAATGCGCAAAACATCGCCCAGGCTTTGTTAGCGCACTTCGAAATCTATCTGCATCAAAATTGCGCCTTGTAAAAGTATTAATTTCCGAGCAATGCCTGTGAAAGGTTCCCCGCAAATTCCCCTGATTTGGTCTCGACTTGCGTTCGACGAGTGTGCATATAAAAAACGAGTGTCGTGTCTCTCTACACTGGATGCATGCAAGGTAAAAGATCCCCCACGCATGAATGTAACACGCCTAGCTTTTGGCGGTTTCATCGTCGCGGTATCAGGCCTTCACCAGGTGTTTTATATCCCACTTCCCTTTGACGAAGTAAAACAAAAAATACCCTCGAGCTTAGTTGATGAGGACAAACCTTGATGATAGGTCGAACACTGAGGTGTGACTGGGAGAAAGTCTTGATTGTCTCTGCAATTTTGCTTCAGCTGGAAATCAGGGTGAAGCGAGCAATCCACAATTAGGATATTGTACACGTCTCGTTATCCGAAAACTTGAGCCATCTTATCATTAAAGCAAACTTATCTCAAAAAAATTACACTTTATCTCATTTTAGTCTCGAAATGGGCAACTTTTAGCCCTCATATTTAGGGGCGTTCATTGTGATTGTTTCAGTTTGTCAAAGCCTTGATATGTGAAGAAAAAACATTATACTCAACTTGAATTGCAGATTGAAGTAGGTGTAGCGGATTAGGCGCTTGCCGCTTATGTAAATGATTGTCAAAGCTACCTGTAAAGAGTTTTTTGGTGGAAGAAGTCTCGAGAAATCCACAATAGTGTTCATCTTTTATAAATGTAAGGAAAAATTGTCCGTTAGTCCTTTAATTATTATGGAGCCAACCGTTCAATTGAAGCTTAGATATTTTTTTTGAATGAAGTGAGAGAGAAGTCTTTTGCAGCCAGTCTCTTTCAGGATAAAAATTCGATGCATTTTTATCAAAAGTTTTGAACGACTAAGGTTCCCTTTTTCTTGCTTCATTTCAGCGCTGAGACAGCGTCAATGATTGTCCAGCTTTCGTCGGAAATAAGCATGACTACAGTGAGATGGCGAGTAACCTTTCTTTGAACTCATGATTAGGGCAGCGACCCATGTAGGATCTTAATGTTAAAAAAAATCGACCAATCGATCAGTGTATTATGGACGACGAGCTTTTTATTGGGAGGCGGGGTGCCCGTATCACGATCGTCACCCTGGATTTGGACCACTTCGAACCCCAAAGATTTCTTACAAAGAGATGAATAAATATTTAAAAATACGCCCTCAAGACGAAAAGTAAATTTCTGGCTGTTTTAAGCAAAATTCTACCAGACTAACTCAATGTCGTCTTATTGCAGCCGCCACAGGGTATACAAAGCTCGCTTATACCAACAACATCAATACGATCACAGTTGGGTCCCTTACAAGTGAGGCCTCCAACCACTGTCATATTTGAATCAACCCAAAAATTTACCTCATCTCCGAAATAGTACTATGGCAGACATGTAAAGCCTCTTTATATTCCTGCCCTGGCCGCACAGACACCTGATCACGTGACCGCGCGAGCCAGACCCTTGTCTCGCCTCGCCTCTCGGTTTAGCGAGGTTACTAAAGCAGCCCTCATTATTACAACTGTTAATTTCGTATTGCCACAACGACTATATTCGTGGCGCTCGAAAATCCCTGACCCTATTTACTCCATAACACAGTCTTCGAATTTATAATTTCCACCGATTTCACAGATGCTGCCCAATCACAAGCGTGGCAAAGCCGTGCACAAAAAACGTGGTATTTTCTCTACCTCGCCACAATATACGGCGCATAATCTACCACTTAATGCTGTCGCCACGGGCTCAAATTCATATTCGAATGACACTTTGGAAGCTCAGATTCATTCCAATTCCTCGCACGATGACGATAAAGTCATGCGTGATTTTACCGCTGGAGTAAGCGTGCTAGATTCCGCAGATTTGGAATCAGAAAGAGGGCAGCTTTTAGCTGAACATGATACATCGAGAGGTCAGGTTGACGACTCTAGTGACATTGCGATAGATTATTCAGACTCTGAGAATCTAAACGGTGGCTTTGCGGAACTGCTGGCACTCGGGGGCGGCGAGATTGGTGACGTCGAAGAATCTGTTGCCGCCGGGTCACGTGACTCCGATTTGGAGCACGGTTTTTCGGAGTCCGACCGTGACGAGAGCGAGGAGAGTGACGACGACGACGATGAAGAAGACGATGAAGACGATGAAGACGATGAAGACGATGACGACGAAGAAGATGAGTTTGGTGATGCTGCAAACGATCTCTACGGCTTTATGTCCGGAAACCGCCGAGGCTCCAGTTTTCTTCGAGAACTAGTCGAGCGGAATCGCGGGAGCGGCGGCTCTGCCCAGCTGAACATTCTAGAGGTCATGCTGCGTCTCGTGGATGGACTTGAGGGTCCTACTTTTGGTCGCCAGCACTCGGAGTTCGACGCTTTGGTAAGCAACATTTCACAGCGTGATGATACGTATTTGATTCTCGAAAGCATCAACGAACTTTCAGAGAAGTTGCTCATGATGGACGGCATGACCGCAGAACGTGTCATCCAGCCAGGCCAGCTTGCGCGGGCTTTGGTCGATATATTGAACGACCCGGTTTTGGTCGAGGATCTCGAGCTCCACTTGGTTACTTGTCGCTGCCTCTACAACTTCATAGAGGTGAACACAGACTTTATCAATGACGCGCTCAACTGCGAAGCCGTGGAAACGCTAGTGGCAAAGCTTTTGGACGTCGTCTATATCGATTTGACCGAGCAGTGCCTACAAACTCTAGAGATCATGTCTCGCGATAAGGGTGCTCACTCGCTCATCTTATCTAGCGACGGTTTGCGCGCCTGTTTGCAGAATCTCGACTTTTTTACCGTGCACTCGCAGCGAAAGTGTCTACAGATCGTGGCGAATGCGTGTGAGGACATTCTGACGGTGTATTTCGACTTCGTGCTCGACCAGTTTCAAAACTTGGTACATGTGGCTGAGCATCACGATGACCCTGCCGTGAAGAAAAGCGCATGGCTTGGCATCTCGCGCATCATTGATAGTTTCAAGGACAAGCCGGATTTCTTGGAGAAGTTGTGCTTCAATGAGGAGCTTCTTCGCCATATGTTGAGCGTCATTCTTGACTCTTGTAATCCTTCAAGTACTGACGCGGGTCTCAACTATCAATCCATGATCTCCTTGCTCAAGTCCCTTATCGTTTTAATTTCCACGTCTGTGAAGATTTCAAGCCTTCTCCTAGACTTGCGGATTGGGGACTATATAAAAGGATCACTCAGCAAATTCAGGAAGAGCGAAGAAATGAAGTCACAAAGTCGTTCCACAGAAGAGGTTTCCATCGAATCTTTGATATCATGCCCCAATGAGCTTCTATCGCTATTTTTGAATGCCATTGCTTATTTGTTGCCCATCACCTACTCCCCCAAGGATACGCCCTTCTTACCTGACGATGAGAAAGTCAGCCAGACAAAGAATCGAATCAACTACGACAGAAACCTGTTGTATAGAAATGAATCCGCTGAAGGCTTTCAAACTTTTATAAGTCAGGTTTGGCCGGTCTTGCTTGGGTCCTTTCAAGCTACCATGGACTATCCGATCAGGAAACAAGCGTTTGTTGGCATTTCCCGCATAGTGTCCTTTTCTGATTCTGGACTGTTCGGAAGGAAAGATTTCGACTCTTTATTTGGAATACTCACTTCCATTGTTAGCAGCGGAAAAAAGATTGTTTCTAAAGCCGTCGAGGAGGGCTCTAAAAACGAGCGGTCTTTGAATGGACCTCTTCTCTTGCTTCTGAGTGCATGCGTTATCATTCGAAGTCTCCTCACGAAGTCTCAACTATCTTGTGCTTCAGTGCTAGAGAGAGAAGGTGTCTTTACCGATATAGCGGAGATGCTTGAGCAATTGAAGTCAGTGCATTCTAGTTCCGTGGACTTGCAGGAATGTGATGCGGCTAATAAAGAATTAAGACCCAATAGATTCCTGTTCGTGAACGTGTTTCAAGAAAAATACGCCGACAAGGAACTCATGGATTTCAGTCAGCAAATGGAGACTCATGCCATTCTCGTCTATTTGAAAAGTGTGGCGGTGGCCATAAATCAACTTCATGCGGAATTTTCTCAGCTGGGCGATAATTTTGCCTTGGAGAATGACAAGCTCACCTCGATAGTGAAGGCACTCAAGGATGCAGTGGGAGAATCATCACTAGATCACAAACATTGGGACACTGCCTGGCGTGATTTTGCAAGAGCATTGAGTGCAAGCGAGGGTGGCATTTCAAGCTTTGAACTAAGCTCGCTGGGGCTCTTAAATTTGCTCACGCAAGTTTTTCAGCAAGACACACTCTCTGAGAAGAGTAGAAACATTGGTATTGAATGTTTTGTTCTGGTCTTTTATGAAGACAACAAAAGATTAAAAAGGCTTATTGGCTTGATTCAAGACTCGTTGGCTCGCGCTGAATCTTTTGAGGTGATCTCAAGTGGCATTACGACTCCAAATGGCTCTGAAAGTGGATCCACATCCTTGGCTAAACAGATCAAGATCAGATTGGTTTCCAAAGATGAGCAAGATGGTCCGACGAACATGGAGCAGATCATAGTTTCTGTACATGCAATTGCTACATTCAGAGCAATTGACAAGTTTTTAAAGCAGAAGCAATTTTTCAAAGGCGTGACAAGGGATGCCGAGTCGACCGCTGGAGACAGTTCTAAAGATTCGTCGCATGAATCGGCAGATACGCTCACGGAGACCGAGTTCTCGATAAACGGCTCAAACGTTTCTGGAGATTCAACCGTATTCGGTGCCGTTTTTAGATCGTTGAGGTTAAAAAAAGGTCTGAAGAAAGTTGAAGCCTCTGAAATCTGGGCTAAAGTTCACGAGGTTCATTACAGCTCGACGACAACAAATGCCATGAACACAACTGCTCATGAGGAAGATCCTATTGACCCAATTGACATACACACTGAGACGCTTTTAGATCTTTTACTCACATTTTACAAGATTAATGAGGCAGCGGAAAAGTTGCAGAATAATCAAGCTGTGGCTGGTGACGTTTTCATGAATTGGAAATTGACGGTGAAACTCAACAGACAGTTAGAGGAGCCATTAATCGTCGCAAGCAGATCGATGCCATATTGGAGCATAACATCCACGAAAAAGTATTTCTTTGTGTATCCGCTAAGCACAAGAATGTTTTTCTTGCAGAGCACATCGTTTGGCCACTCGCGTCTCATACACAATTGGAATAGTCGTGCTCTCAAAGATTTTGCTGGAAGTAGCAACGACAGCTCGACTGCGCCAAATTCTAGCTTGCTGCTTGGAGCTCCACTTAGAAAAAAAGTCAGATTATCGAGAAACAAAATCTTCAAGGGGGCGATCAAAGTCCTCCAACACTATGGACTGCTGCCAGCTATTCTCGAAATTGAATACTATGATGAAGTCGGCTCAGGTCTAGGACCAACTCTAGAATTCTATGCTTCAGTCTCAAAAGCTTTTTGCAGGAAGGAGTTGCTGATGTGGCGCCAGAGTGACAACAATGCAGAGTACGCGACTGGTGTGCAAGGATTGTTTCCATCCCCGATTAGCACAGATGAGAGCCACAGAACAGAAAAAGACGTTTTGTTTCTTTTCAATGCGCTTGGTATATTTATCGCCCGTGCTTTGCTCGATTCAAGAATCATTGACTTCAACTTCAACTCTTTGTTCATCTCTCTTGTCAAAGATCCCCTGTGTCTTGACGACTTTTTCTCACATGATACCGACGATGTGAAAGTATCAATAGATCTTCTTCAGGAGGTAGATTTGGACTACGCAAGAGGAATGAGATACTTGGCGCGCTACTTAACTGAGTTTGACATGTCATCAGATAAAGAAAGTGTGGAAATTGACGGAGCGAAATTATCTGATTTGTCACTCAATTTCACTGTTCCTGGTCATGAAGATTTGGAACTTATTCCAAATGGTGGAAATATCGTCGTGACGCCGCTGAATCTTCGGTCATACATCAGGAATGTTACGGAGTATTTGTTGGTGCATGGAGTTAGGGAGCAAGTAAAGTCTTTCAGAGAAGGGTTTTCCTCGGTGTTTCCTATCGAATCATTATCAATTTTTGCGGTCAAGGAGCTCAAGGAGATTTTCGGCAGTGGCGAGGAGGATTGGTCGCGAGAGACCATCTCTGAGTCTATAAAGGCTAATCACGGGTTTTCGCAGGACTCAAAGGCCATTGGCATGCTCGTGAATGTTTTGCAAAATTTCGACTTATCCGAGAGGCGAGAGTTTTTACAGTTTTTGACTGGCTCCCCAAGGCTCCCCATTGGGGGCTTCAAGGCGATGCGCCCGGAATTTACTGTTGTGCGCAAACACCCAGATGCCGGCTTGTCTGGAGACGACTATCTCCCATCAGTCATGACCTGTGCAAACTATCTCAAACTCCCTAACTACACGCTGGAAGTGCTTTTGAAATCCAAGCTTTTGCACGCTATTCGTGAGGGTGCCGGTGCTTTCCATTTGTCTTAAAGGTTAAGGCAGCTACGTACGGGAAAGGTGATCAAAACTAAGGGAAATTACAGAGAGGCCAACGTGAAGTTATTGACTATTTCAAAAAGCACTCAATTGCAGATTCATGCGTTTTCGGTCCGAATTATGTATGTTCAAGCCTGGCGCGGTGGTGGGTGTGCATATGGCCGGAGGCCTGCATCAGGACGTTCCGAGAACCTCTCAACACCGAATCTCCTTGTTGTCCTTTCAAACGCTGAATACATTTGCCATGTCCGTGACGCTCAAAGAGATTGTGGGTGACTTAGTGAAAACTGCTCCATCGGGTGAATTGGCAGACGTCAAGTCCGACTTGCTCGCGGTTGTTCCCAACGAAAACCATGCTGCAGTCAACGACGCTCTCGATAGCTTAATTGATAGAAATGGGCTTATAGTTTCAGGTGACTTGATTGCCAGTGAGCTCAACAAGGACGCGCTGTCGTCGAAATACTGGGACTATATCGGTAAACAGAAATTTAATGTTGACTTGGATACGAGGAAGGCCATTGATGTCGAGTCTGCCTCACCCGGGCTCGAGTACCCAACTTATTTTGATAGTCTTGTACAGGTGCTAGCGCAGTACGGAGAGGACCACTATCCTTCCGAGTATGCATATACTGTTGTTCCTGATCTGAACGACGGCGTAAAAATCATCATTATGGGGCAAAAATTGAACAAGAACAATTTCTACACCGGGAATTGGAAATCTGTCTATTCATTGGATGGCGCGGGCAATATTCTGGGTAGTGTGCAGTTGGACATTCACTACTACGAAGATGGAAACGTGAGGCTTGAGTTCAATGAGGCCACGCCTGCCAGTGAGTTGAAAGAGCTCTCTGCATCCGCTATTGTGAACTATATCAATAAGGCCGAGAATGATGTGACGTTGAAGATCTTGGGTGACTTCACGTTGTTGAACCAAAAGTACTTTAAGAACTTGAGGAGATTGTTGCCCGTGACCAAACTGAAGATCAACTGGGGCAAAGCGATCGGCGCCTATAGATTGGGCTCCGATGTGGTCAACAAGAAGTGAGAGCAGCGTCAGGGACGAGCACATATGGGAACAAATAAGAAATATCATGCAAAAAATATCGATCCCTTCCCTGTAATTCTCAAACGTTGTCTTAGTCTGTTCTACCGCGAACTACCTTAATTTGATGAGGGTAATGAGAACGAAAAAGCCCACCAACAAACCCACGACGATGCGCGTCAAGCTGGCGTTTCTGGTCATCACAGTCTGCAAATCGCCACTTGTTCTTTTCACTTTCGTCCATAAAAGACCAAAGCTATCGTTCAATGTGTCCAAAGTCAGCATATCCAGCTGTACCCGGCCGTGAATATCCCTATCCACAGTCGTACGGAATTGCAGCAAAGTCTGCGAAAGCTGATCGAAGCGCTGATTATTTTGTTCTTCTCTGTGGCCGTACAAATCTGACATTTTATGCGTGAAAATTTGTGGATTTATTCTTCTATTCTTTTGGTGTCTGTCAATCCAGAGACTGAGACCCGGACACCTGAGATCCATTTATGTGCAGTCCAGAAATGGGGGAACTGATACCTTCCCTCTTTGGGCGTGCCACGAGTTGAAAAGATACTTTTAATTAAACTTTGGAAATAGAGGTCTTTGGGACCTGAAAGATCTTGGATATTTGCATGGTGATGGGCTCAGAATGGTCATGTTGTGGAATCGTCATACTATGAAGATGTGTTCTCTCACCTAACAAACGCACCAGGATAAGGCGAAGTCGTTGCGAACGCGAAATCGGGTTCTTTTCTAATAATAAAGAATTGGAAGTTTAGCAAAATGCGCTTTTTTCTTATTTATTAGTAATACTCTTTCATATTTTTGTTATGATACTAGACCCATTTTCACTGGCACTTCAAGGTTTGAAACAGAAGCTTATGTGATTGGTGGTGACCTTCCTACGTGCCAATTATGTCAATGTTTGGATGTTGTTCTTCACCTTTTAGGAACGACTTCAAAATTAAATAGGTGGTATCTATTAAAAAAACCAAGGTTGTGATTCTATTTACCTTTTTTGTTTTTGAGAAATGCCCTATCCCCAGTTTCCTCGAAAGACGTGCGTGCTTCGGAAAGCAGGCAATTGCTAAGTAAGTTTCGTTGACTTCATGAAAGGATATATATCAAGATATTGTGAGGGTAGGTGGTTTCAAATGACCTTGTAAAGAGGCATCGATGTATAAAACAAACTGAGTTTCTGTACTGTTCAGATGCGATAGTTGCGATACAGTGAAAGATTTGTGTATACGCCTAAGGTACCTGGATAGTCAAACAAATTAATTGATGTTTCCAAAAGGACTCTTTGATGCAATCTGACAATTAATAAGACTGCAATAAAATGCTTGAGAGCATATCGAAATGGACCCACACCTTTTTGGATGAAACGCTGAGTCAATGGGTGTGTTTCAAAAGTTGCGCCAATCTTCATCTTAAGAAGGCCAGTGGATGATGTAAAAGAGGTTAGAGGATAATAGCACTCGAACCTTGGCTCAGGGTTTGCCCATTTTAGTTTTGTTTCCATCAAAAAGTAGGATCAGTAAAGTGGCTGGGTGCTATTAACCGTGACCAAAGAAACCATCTTCAGCAGCAGGTGTAGCAGCAGGTGTACAAATATCTAAGAGCAGACAGGAAAGTCTCAGAAACCACGCAAATAAAGTCAACGCCGAGAAGATGCCTGCCCCTTTCCCTGCAATCAGATCAAAGCGCCAGCTATGCACATAGCAAGAATCTAACGGTGACCATTTCCTAAGTTAGTCCTGTCTCTTTCATTGGTTTCTTCCCTGAGACAATGTCTTGAGCATTTCATCAGTATGCTTGTCTCAGGGGAAACGAAGTTCGTGGCGGATAAGCGTTCTGAGGCTGCTGCTGGTCTTCGGTTGTATACTCATGGCGCCTTTCACCACCGTAATTGACGCTGTTACCGAACCCAGCGCTCGTCGGCTGCTGTTCCAAATAACTTCCGTACGCCAGATATCGCTGAGCTTGGCCCGTGTGCTGGCCCGTGTAATGAGCCATTGGTTGAGCCGTTTGTTGAGCCGTTTGTTGACTCATTTGTGGCCCCATCTGTGGCCCCGTTGGTTGGCCTGAAACTAGCCCGGTGTTCTGAGGATAGTTACCCTGTGCCTGCTGACGAGGATATTGCTGCGCGGGCTGGGACGGATACGGAAGTGGATAGTTCAGCTGAGTGTTCTGCCTTTGGGCAATCATACTGTCGATCAGGCTATTGTAAAGCTTCGTCTCCGCGTTGACCTGGTCGTTCAACGCACGGAGTTCGTCTCTGCGCGCGCTGTGTTTGCCTATGAGCTGTGCCAAGACCGGTTTCAAGGGCACAATGCTATTGTATAAGTCGGTGACCTCTTCCTCCAGAACGGTGTTTGGATCCAGCGAAAGAAGCGCCAAGAGCCGGTCGACTTTCTTCGACTCCGTCTCCATCAAGGCGGCCTCGAACTTCAGTTCTCGGGCGAGCTCTTCAGGGGTTTTGGACACTACTGGAGATACGTAGTTGAGCGGAAATATTCCAACTTTCCCCGTGGGCAACGACCCACGCCACCAGTCCCGGTATACGGACTCAATCACCGTGATAACGTCGCCTTTTCTGAATGAGAGCTCGTCGGGCTCGTAAGAGATCAAGTCATATAATGCGACCACCTTTTTAACACTGGCTATTGTCACTGTATCTGGGCCGTTCTTGGCCCCGGTACCACCGTTATACTCCTCTCGGGCCCCGCTACTCGATGGGTTATTCAAAGATTGATTTTGAGGCGACCTACCCAGTGTTTGGGATCCTTGTATCGGCGCAGGAAGCGGTTTTGAGTCCAAATACAGTTTCCGGACGTTTTGCTCGCGCTCGTACTCTTGCACAGACAACTTAAGCGCCCGCTCAAGCTCCAAGTCTTCGTTTTTGCGGTCCTGAACCGTCATCTCCGTCTTTGCCGGCTTGCTAGGAGGCGATTTCAAGTACTGAGAGTACTTCGCTTGAACCGTGGCGTATGCGTCCGAAATGGCCTTCAAAGACGGGTCTTTTTTATAAGAATTATGGAGCTGCTCGATGACCTCGGCGATGCGGAATTTGAGCTCTTTATGCACCTTGCGATCTGCCAATCTGGCCAACAAACATTCCTTCAAAAACAGCAGCGACGCAATCTCTTGCTGCATACGAGAGCCACAGTTTTCGCCCATCGCCACAAGAAGCGTTAGCGTACGAAGCACGGTATTTGCGTCTTTCAGGACAAGCCGGGTTTTCACAATCTTGATGGCAGAAGGAATATTTGTCTCTGGGTTGGCCAGAATCGTGTCGCACACGTCCAAAATAAACTGCCAGTTATCGCCGGTCAACACCGGATCCGTCGCTTTTGTGATTTGCAGCTCAAGCGTCATTTTTGCGGGGTAATGTTTGGTTTTTGTGAGTTTATATAGTATATGGGACAGGCCAATGATAGGCGGTTAGGGAGGCGTGATCAGTGCGGCCCTTTTGGGAAAGTAAGGGGATAAGCAGGAGGAAATACAGACTCTTGGTCAATTATTCTGTGGAACAATTGTTTGTAAAAGATGGCTGCAACGAGAAGAATCCTCTGAAAAAGCGTTTCGAGCTTTCTATTATGTAAGAGAGTGTGGCGTTTCCGAAAGGCCTTGAAAATGATCTAGTGGAGTCGGAGGCGCTCGCGTGCGGGGTGTGTGCACTCCTGGGGCCACTGATAAGCCTTCCCGAAGCTGCAAAATAGCGTTCGTTGTAATTGAGAATACAGAAGACGAAGAGGGATTCTTTTGTCAATATGGAAACAGGATACGCGATAAAGAAAAGTTGTGGCTCTTGACATACTTATGTGCTTCGAGTCACTAGTATGCCTTCTGGCGAATCTTTTTTTTTTTGTTTCAAGAAGAGTGTTTGTGAGGGGCAGATTTCAAGCAGTAGCAAGTGCGTAAAAGGGTGAGTGGTCTCGTATCACCTTTATTAATGGGTGCGATTCAAGGAAACAATCTCTTTTTCGTGCTTTTGATCAATCGGCAAAAAGAGAAGTTACATTCAAAAGTTAAAATGTGATTGCATGACTGCGCAAAATTAACTCATACAATAATTGCCTAAGCGTACCACAGCGGTCACCTGAATTTAAGCCTGCGTCCCCATACATTATTGATAGATCATGAGACTCTTCAAATATAGTTATGTACTTAGTGTGCGGACATAGCGAATAGAAATTTCATTTGAACCCCTCATTCATAGCTAATAGTCATTAGACTCAGACGTAATTGACTTGTTCAAACTCGTATTGCGGTTTCTGTGTTCTCTATGACCCACTCAGTTTGGCAGAAACAAACATTTGTTGTTTTGAAAACCGTAATCGTGATGTAAAAGCGAGGTGCTCGTTTGATAGGGTAGTGCGTAGATGTGATGGATAAGTTCAACTGTGTGTATAGGCTTAAAAACCTATTTACAAAAACACGAAAATTTGGCGTGGTTTGGTCTTACTGACGACTGCTGAAGTATTTTATATATTTCTCTCATTTATCAATCAAGATTCAAACTTCCAGTCGTCACCATAGCAGCGAAGGTCGTATCCTCTGAAATGCTATTAGCGAGCTCTAAATCCAAGAACTTATCTGGAGGACAAGAATCTGAGGCTGACGTGACATGCAGCGAACCCCCGATTATTTGAAGTACTCTTTTCGGGGGAGTCGAAGGGTTCGTATCTGAGTACTGGCAATCAGTATATTTTTTTTAGCTTCTTTGTTAGAATAAGAGCGATATTGTAATTCAACACTTGATAATTATCGAATTTGAACAATTATCAAGCATGTTATGGCTGATTCCAGGTGAGTCGTGAATTAGCTGGAGGCGAAGTTTAGCCGCACTCAAATAATGTATATAACTTTTCAAAAACATGGCTAGGCGATTAGAAAGAAATGGTGGCAAATCGATGAAGCTATTCTCGTGACTCACGAAGTTAGTTGCCACTCTGATCTATTTGAATACCAGAGCCCTCAACCGCGACGGCATCCCAGACAATGAGCCAATTTGAGAGGCCCCAAATAACTATCTGCGGTCACTCAATGAGGCACACGAAGTTGAAACTAGCTTCTGTGGCGTGATGCTTGATTAAAGGTCAATACGTATCTGGCGGGAAAACGGGAAACCACAAGTTCATTGTCCCATGCTAACTATATGTTTTATATTTCTTCTCGTGAGAGAGCGCCTACGCGGCTGCGAACCGCATAAAACCACCGAATCTCGGTAGTCCTTTCTAAAGGCAGTGCTAATACACACCATGCGCTATATTGGATCTTAGAATCCCCAAAAGATGTGGTTTGTCTCAAAAAGTCAAAGATGATTCAAAGTTGATTCGGAAGTGAATTTTCCCGCCACCAAAAAGTATGGCGATTCTCAATAGTCAGGGGCGTGAGGCGTACCTTGCGGTCTTACCGGGGTGCGGCTCCATACCTGAACGCGCGAAACAAGAGAACAATTTCTGTGATCTGCATATATCGTCTCACGTGTGGTCTGGGCTCTGCGCGTGTCCATGACAGCGAAGGTTCACAAAGTTTAGGGATCGGAACTGAGAAGGTATTTTTGATAAAAACATATACTTACTTGCTTTGAGAAAATAGTATCAAGAAAGCCTTTTTTGAGAAGTCTTTCTTTACTCTGTGAAGTAGTTTGCGCTTAAAGAACGGCCTAGTATGAACACACACGCGCTCGTGACCCTCCGCTTCAATTCTCTTTTATGATGTATTGAATTAAATTTTGTGTACAACAATTGGCTATTTCTTTCATAACAGGAGACATTTCGGTTGCGAATTATGGATATTGGTAAGTTTTGAAAAGAGAGGAACAATGGGGATTGCAAGCTCGACTACTTATTAAGGCAACCCCACTGGCTCGTTCTCAGCAAACTATTAATCCTACTTCAATGTTTACACCAACGAAAAAAACAAAAGGAGGCAATTTTACCAGAATAGAGTCGTGCCACAAACGCGATAAACCCAGGATTTTTGAAAATACCGAAAATTTTCAGGGTTCCGGGAACAATCAGCCTGTAACATGTCAACTAGCTCATCTTCCACCGGACATACTCTATGATATTTTTGTGCTCGCTGGCCCGGGCAACAGATTGAACATCACCTGTCATTTCTTCAACCAATTATATAAATTTGAGGATACTGGGTTTGACGGAAATGACCGCTGGCACAACTGGCACCTCATGAGGTCAATGATCAAGATGGACTTTCTCATAGACTCAAATTGCGAAATAAAGCGGTACAAGTTCCCGATTTCATATCTAGATCAGTTCCTTGAAAACTTCCCTCTGCTTTGGAGAGGCCTTGAGCGATACCAAGGTTCTCCATTAGAACTAATATTTTTCCACGTGACGAACTTAACCAAAAGATTCGACGCTTGGCCTATTTGCATTCATCCGAAGATAATTTTTTACCGATTTGCAACCAAAACGTTCATTGAGTCATGCTGCATTGAACGGCACTTTCTCCCGAACCTGAAAAGCCTGAGCTCGAAATGCCTCATTACGTTTAATTTTGACGAGCCGCAGCGCCGAGTGTTGACACTAGCGTGCTATTTCAGGGTATTGTACTACTGGATGCACTTATTTGGGAAACGCTTCAGACGACTCATAAGGGCTGGCGAACTTTACTGGTCATTCCGAGAAGCAGGACACTCGAAGATCACTTATCCGCCCGAACTCCGGGCAGTTGGCCGTGTTCTCGAGGACCTCGGCCATCTAGTCCCGCAGCTTTTGGGTGGAACGCTCAAACATGTGCACTATCAAAGAATTTGTAAGGCACTGAGGCTTGAAGACTTGGAAATGTTCCGCGGTTTCTTGGAGCCAGGCCCTTGGTTCTTTCGCCGCTTCTCTGCTACGAGCAAGTATGTAACGAAAGATATCGATAAGGTTGTTATTGCGCTAGCGATGTCTTGCGCAAGCTACAAATTGCCCGAAGGAGAACTGATGCAGAAATACATGAGGCAATTGCTTGGTGTTTATTTCTCGGGGAAACGCGTCGGCGCTATGATCAATAGTCCTGGAGTTTTTTCTAAAGTTCTAAAAACGTACCTAGACTTGAAGGCCGACCATGACAGGTGTAAGAGGCTCGGCTTTGACGACAACGATTGGTGCGCGGCCATCGAGTTGTTGCATGAATATTCGATTCATCTAGCGTGGGGTTGCGAATCGTGTGACAAAGATTGTTTTGGGGCGATCAAAGGAATCTCTGATCCAGCAGGAGCATTGGTGAAGCAGCAAATTGAGATGCACTTGGTAGGAGGAACCACAAGGGAAGAAATCGACCGATGGATCCAAGGCTTGCAATCATGTAGTGAAAAAAAAGGGGTTTCAGTGTGAAGTTGATTTGATCACTCGAGGTTCTTAAAGATTGTAGAATGTTACTCTTCGATTCAAGCCCTTTGTATAAATCAAGCGTAATTAGGTGTAACTTCAGGAGAAGGCTTCTCAGGGTAGTTTAAGGTCGTCACAGCAGTTCTATGAGGTGGATTTGTATTTATGGAGAAATACTCAATTAGTTTTCTGTCACCTCGAAGAAAAAAAACCGCTTCAATCGATAATCAAGTTCTCCTACTTATGTGGGTATGCTACTTTTTAAAGTGCCAGCTAAAAGTGACATGTTCTGATGCTAACGTAGGTGTTGACAAAAACGCCCAAGTGCAATGCCGCCCAAAATCGCCCGTACACCGGAACATAGACCTGTATGCAAAACTATATAAATTTTGTATGTAGCGGATGTGCATATAGACGATATTTGGGTGTACGGGTTCTCTTGGGCGGCATTGCACTTGGGCGTTTTCGTCAACACCTACGTTAAGCTTCATTGAGAAGACTCTGAGAGTCTATATACTCAAGTTGGCTTATGATTTCTTCGTCTAATTTCCAGACATCTAAGAGAAATATTTGGTCCTTAGTCAGTCTTTATCTGAATGTTTACCAGCGAGCCAAAACTCCAGGGAAAAGGCATACTCTTTCTATCCATAAAGACTCCTTGGAAAAAGGCGTATGTTGAATATTTATGAGGTCAAAGTTCTGTAATTTATTCTCTTATAAGTATTATCTGATTCAAAAATGAAGCAAGACGTCTCCGACCTATTATTTTGACAATGGCGCATTAAGATAATATGACGTCACTTAGATCAGCTTTTTTAAAATTGTCTTGGCGGTCTTTTTCTATGGAGGAAAAAGAAGAAAATAGTTTCGCCGCAAGTCTATTATAATGTACAGATCTTAATCTTTAACTAAATAAAACAGTTTTGAACTTTCGGTGATGTCGCTCTTACACCGACAAGGCGATAAAATTCACATGCCCTTGCTTTTATATGAGGCAATCCATTGGGCAACCCAGTAGCAGTGATGTAACGTTGTAAAGGCCGTATTCGTATCATTGATAGATAATCAAAAGGGAAAACCGGAAACGAGGCCCACGATCGAGTAGAAACCGTCTGTGTCTACGTCATCTAATCTCTGTTTAGATCCTGTTTTCAGGGTTTGATGTTGAGCCAAGAAATATTGAGTTTTTTAGTTTATGACAAAGTATGGCCCCTCATGTTGAAGAAATTGGCTTTTAAGCATGTTTCAAGATATGATTGAACATGATTTCTTTCAGAACCTTTCGGAAGCGAAAGTAGTTGAGTTCACTTGAGTGAGGCGATGACAGTGAGCACGATGGTAGGGTCAACTTGTCAAATCAATAGCCAGTTACAGCCCCAGTTTTCTGTATTTTTTCATAACAGACTTCCAGACTCGGAGCCATTCAAGAGTTTGCAAACCCTTCCGTTCCTACCTTCATAAAATCTTCATAAAGTGCCTTGAGGCTTCACTAGAAAATGCTGCAAGCCTCAAAACACCCGTGCACCGAGATAGGAGACACGCGCGTGCTGAGTTGCCTGCACAGCGACTTTTTCGCTTCTCCGTAAATGAGGGCCGTTCTTTTCTTTTCCACTTTCCTACTTTTTCGAGGTAAGGGTTTGGCAGTAAGTCACCAGCAGTATAGACCCATTGCTCTCGATTCTGCCTTTCGCTTTTGCGGCATTTATTTATTATAAGCGGAAACGCGTCTGGGCCATCAATATCTGAAACAACCTAGCCTCGATCTTTCATCGGCTCTTATCAACTAGTTCTAAGAAGTCGTCTTTGGAACCCGTGAGTTTTAAAATTCAGCCGCTATTTTTTCTCAGGGGCATTCGGAAAACTTTCCAATGAGCTCATCCTCAAAAGCCGCCCAGGCGAAAAACCGCCGCAGGGGCTCCTCGGTGGGCAACATCAATGTGGGCGACACTTCTGTGGCGGGCTTTTCCACCATGAAAGAGAGCCGTCTCCAGAAACAATAGCTGCAAGACCGAATCCAGGAACTCGGCAAGGAGCCGCAGAGCGACGGCGCGCTTTTGCGCAAGATGTGGGTCTCATACAAGGAGCTCTCGTATCGCCACACGTGGCTCAGTCCGTTTTTGATCATGGCGGCGCATTTGGCGATCTACTGGTTTGGCGATCAGACCTCGGAAATGCACCACACGCTTGCCAAGATGATTTCGGTTTCGTACCCGATCGAGGGCACCGACCAGTACGGCAAGGGCGAGAACGACTTCTACTTTGTGGGGTTCTACGCGCTTTTCTTCTCGTTTCTCAGAGAGTTCATGATGTGCTGCGTGTTCCGTCCTGCAGCGCGCTTGTTGGGCGTGCGCAAGCAGGGCAAGGTCAAGCGGTTCATGGAGCAGTCGTACTCTATGTTTTACTACGGGCTTTCGGGGCCGTTTGGGTTGTGGGTGATGTCACGGGGCCCGCTCTGGTTTTTCAAAACCACGCCCTTTTACGTGGACTACCCCCACAAAACACACGACTGGTACTTCAAGGTCTACTATCTAGGCCAGGCCGCGTTCTGGGTGCAGCAGTCTGTGGTGCTTGTGTTGCAGCTTGAAAAGCCACGAAAGGATTTCTACGAGCTTATCGTGCACCACATCGTCACGATCGCGTTGATCTGGTGTTCCTACCGGTTCCACTTTACGTGGATGGGCTTGGCGGTGTACGTGACCATGGACGTGTCGGACTTTTTCCTCTCCACGTCCAAGACATTGAACTACTTGGACTCGCCGCTTACCGGCCCGTTCCTAGTTGTGTTTGTGTTTGTGTGGGTCTACTTGAGGCACTGGATCAACTTGAAGATCTTGTGGTCCGTGTTGACCGAGTTCCGCACCGTGGGCGAGTGGGAGTTGAACTGGGACACTCAGCAGTACAAGTGCTGGATCTCCCAGCCCATTGTGTTTGGCTTGTTGTTTGCGTTGCAGATTTTGAACGCGTACTGGCTCTTCTTGATCCTCCGCATTCTTTACAGGTACGTGATGGGTGGAGTCGCTGCAGATGAAAGAAGTGAGGACGAGGACGAGGACGAAAGCGGCGCGCAGGGCAAGAAAAACGAGTAGATCAGGGTTCGCGCGGGCGCTCGTGTCCGGCCATTAGAGGTGGCGATTGGAGCTAAAATCCAGATCCGTGAGACTCGGTAGTAGCGGTCGATGTCAGAGATCGACGCATAGATGGAGAAGCGCAGCTCTTATTAATGGCTAGAGGGAAACTGCGAGGGGCACTCGTGACAAGGCGAGACTGCCACGGTATATTGTGACACTATATACATAGAAGAAAGCTCACTGAGTGACCAGACACGACCGAGATCCCGCGCCGTCTAAGCCTGCGCGGCCTCCTCGGTGTCCAACACAATCTTGCGCGATTCCAGCGCGGCGCCTTGCGCCTGCTTGTAGTGGGCAAACGCCTGCTGTCTCTCGTGGACGCCCTCCTGGGCAGCCTTCAGCAACACGCCCAAGATGAGCGAGGACGCCCGCATGGAATCGTCGTTGCATGGGATCGGGTACGTCAACAACGAGGGCTCCATGTTGGTGTCGCAGAGCCCGACCGTGGGGATCCGCAGCTTGATGCTCTCGCCGAGGCAGTTCCTGTTGTCCACCGGGTTCATGACCACGATCAAGTCGGGCTTGATGATCGTGCCTTCCTCGGTGGTATAGTACTTGCCCGTGTGCTCGTCCGCGAGGTCCACCAACGCCTTCTGCGGGCCCGAGATCTGCCGCGACACCTCGGTGAAGTTGGTGATCGTGCCCGGGATCCACCGGTGCGTGACGCAGTATGCGTTCGATCGGCGCGCGGCCTCTTCCAACGCCGTCTGCTGCTCCGGGTGGCGCGACGTGCCCACGTAGAGAATGACGCCGCCCTTGGCCGCCACCGCACGGGCCACCTTCGCGGCCTTGCGCAACGCCACCAACGTGTGGTCGAGGTCAATGAGGTGGACGCCGTTGTACTCGCCGTAGATAAACGGCTGCGTCGACGGTCTCCAGAGCGCCTTGGCGTGGCCCAAGTGGCACTCCGCGGCCATCAACAGCGCCACTGTGAGCGCCGAGACCGGTTTCGGGTCGAGAGTATCTTCGCTCGGCTCGTAGACGTGTGTTTGCGTCAGCCCTAGCCCGCCGGTGTGGGTCACGTGCGCCATGTGTCTGAGAAAGAGCTCCTGCTCCGAGTAGCCCTTGTAGTCCGGCGTGGGCCGCAAGCGAGGGAACTGGTGCGAGAACCCGGCGTTGGTGGTGGTTCTGATGTTCTGCGCAGACTCGTTCTGGGAGGTTCCGCTGGAATTTTTGTGGGTTCCGGCAACATTGTCTCTAGACCACGGCGCGTGGCCGATCTCGCTCTGGGGCAAGCGCATGCTGTGGAACAAGAAGTCCTCGATCTCCTCGTCGAGCTGCCTGACTTTCGCCTGGTCCGGAAGCAGATCGAGCTGGCTCTGCAACTTTTGGATGCGGGCTTCTACCGCCTCAGATGGCGTGCTGTTCAAGGCGTGCACCGCTTGTTTCGTGTGCTCTCGCAACTCCCGCAAAGCCTTGGCTTTCAACATGGCCTCCTCCTCTTTGGCGAGCGCCTCGGACAACGCCTTTTCCCGCAACTTTTGTTGTAACGCCTCCCCCGAAAGCTCGTGCTCTGCCGCCGGGTCACGTGCCCCCAAACTGGCCGTCGAGGACATGCGGAGCGTGCGGCCGGCGAGCCGTGGCTGGAACCCAGCGCTTTTGCGTGCTCTTCCAAACTGTCTGAGCATGTTTCGTTTGCGGTGTGTAGTGGTGCTTTTACGCGTACTTGAAGTGAGAGTTGGCACCTGGTAGGCTCACTTAGAGTGCACGTTAAAATTTTCTCGTTCCGCGCACGTGACCTGGGGTGGAGAGTGGCTAATGTGAGTACGATCGGGTGGCACTTGGGTGGGAAAGGAACTAGACGAGAGTGACAGTTGAAGAAAGAAAAGGGAGAACAGAGGAAAAGTTTGGCATTCGATCTTTATCTGGTTTCTGAAGCTGGCTCTGCTTCCTGGGTGTAGTGAGAAGAGTCCCTGCTGATCACGTGAGCCACTTGCTTTCCAGATCCCGAAACGAGTTCTGGGGGAGGAAAATGCTGTTTTGGGATCGGAGCAGAAGCAATATGGCTAGGCAATAATTACAGGCCCCAAGAGATTGGAATTGTCAAGATCTAAATGATAGAGTCAAGGGCTGTGGGGAGCGTTGGCGCGCGCACGACCATGTTGTGTTTTCCCATGGCTGCGAAATCAATGTTCATTCACAGATTATAGACCACATCTCTTTTCAGCTCAAAAAATTGTCCTTTTATGGCTCTTTGAGCCTGGGATTACTGTTCTCCGAAAATTTCGAAAAAATCTTTCATGCCCATCTCTCAAATACCTCTGGGAAAAAGGGCCGCCTTTTCTCCTCGTTTACGTGAAGTGTTCCGAATATAAATGAGTAGATCGAGAGAGCTTCACCAATGCAGATCGAGTAAATCAATTTCTTTGAGATGGAGACACGCTTCGTTGAATTCTTGAGGTTTCTGCCGCTTAATGACTTTGATCTTTATACTGTGGATCAGGTTGTGGCCTCCGCTTCACTCCCTCAAAGGAACCACTTTATATATGTGAGGCCTACTCAAGTTAAACGTTGTCTATTAAACGTGCCAATCTGACTTGCGCACTTTGACTGCAATGGAAACCGTAGCTCCAATGTTCTTATCAGTTTCCACAAGCTCTTCTAAGGTCTCCAGGTGCGAGATTGCAATGTATTCGATTTTCCAGTCCGCGGGCATCTCCATATACGTTCCCTCAATAGAGCCATGGCTTTCGCAGTCACGGACTTGCCCTGTTCAAGGGCCTGGGAAAAAAGCTCTTTGGCTGCGATAAGATCCTTGTAACTTATGGCACACCTATCTTTTGTTTCCTGAGACAAGTACTCGTTTCGAGACAGTATAGCCATTCCCTTGGCTCGCGGAGAGTCTCCAAGATCTCGACCATTATATCGATTAGAAGGTCTTTGGGTGTACTACGTCACACGAGCAACATAGGATTCTTACCATCTTTACTGTGTCATTTTCTTTTTGGAGAATGGAACATTGTCCTGCTAAAGTAAGGGGGGTATTACTGGTTCAGCACAAGAAAACTTTAATTATCTCTTGGTTTTCTCCTTGAGGTTTTGTCTTTGTTCTACACCCATCTTGTGCCAGGCACGACCCATTAAGCTAAGTCAATGCCTTCAAGTCATTCAAGCCAAAAGATGAAAAGCGAAGATTCATCAAGGTTCATGTTATCCTTTATTGATAAACACGCGTTTACTTTCAATCAGAGAAACGAAAATTAAAGCGGAACTCATTATCTTATAATCGATCACCTTATAAGCATCGCCCAGGCTCACTTTCAATGGACACCATTTGTCTGGGCAGCTTAGCCGAGTTTGTGTCTAGGGTCGTTTTTGAAACAGGAAATAAAGCCAAAGTCAATGGCATAGGCACCCTTCCACAACCACCCAATATTCTAGTGTTTTGCCATGGCGCATGCCTCTTCGATTTCGAGTATCCAGCAGAAAATGTCACACTCTCTCACATCAATGCTTTGCGACGTGTCTCGCTAGTTTCCGACGCCAGATTCGACGAAATACATGAGTTTATACGTAAGTCATGGTTTGATCCACGCAGCATGGGAAACACCGTCTGGGCTTTCTACGACTTGCTCTCAGAATGGCCAGAGTCGGCCCTCGAAAACGCGTCTTCTGTGAGTCGAGTATTATACATGTTAAGTCGGAGCTGTACCCTGAACTCTCCCCCCAGAGCGGTTTTTTTGAATGACCCATTGGGAAATCTTGATGTGGATTCTCCTGAAAATGAAAAGCTATATTGTTCTTCTGAGATACTACAACTTGCCTCGAAATGGACAGGCAAGGTTTAATTGGCACTCTTGATCTAAACCTGCGCATTCTACTTTATTTCTTTGTTTTATTGTGTTGATGTAAGTCGTCAAGCTTATTTAATCTCCTCAACTTCGGCTTCCTCGGCTTCTTCGGCTTCCTCGGCGTCGTCGCCTTCGTCCTCGTCGCCAGTGGCAGCAGCGTTTTGGCCCAATTGACTGGCCAAGGCGCTGATGTCAAAGTCGCCACCAGCGCCTCCGGCACCGCCGGCACCAGCAAGCAATTGCGAGAAGTCCATGCCACCAGGGCCGCCAGCGCCACCCATGCCGGGCATACCGCCCATTCCTCCCATTCCAGGCATGCCGCCCATTCCGCCCATACCAGGCATTCCTTCCATGCCGCCCATGCCAGCCATTGGGTCCTCCTCCTCAGCCTGCTCATCTTGCTCGTCCTCGTCGACCCACTTGTCGAAATCGGTCTTGATGTAATGCAACTTCAACTTCTCCTTCAAGAGACGCGGCCAGAACTCCGCCTGCGCGGTCTTCTTGCGCAAAACGTACAGTATGTGGCTGCCGCTCTCGTGCTTGTACGAGTTCTCGGGGTCGATTTCGTCGTAGAAGTCCAAGTTCAATTCGTAATCGGTGGCCTTGTCCGCCGACTGGGCAGAGAACTTGAGAGACGTGGCAGACAAGTCCAACTTCACGTTCACTGGGTCTTGCACCTGGATCGTCAAGTAGACGACATTCTTGGCTGGCTCGCTTTCGCTGGAGCGCTGGGCCCATGAGACAACGGGATGAACTGCCATTGTTGATTTTTTTGTGGAGTGGTGGTGGGTTAGATTTGTATTGAGGCCTTGAATATTCCAAGTTTAGTTCTTCTCAGTTGATTGTATTTTCAATTATTGGATAATTCGCTGAAAATGCAATTGTCTTCTTGTGTCAGGGCGATTCTTGCGTGCAATCAAATACGATTCTAATCGAGATTCCTGATGAGCTAGTTCAATATCTGAGAGCAAAGCGTGGTTTTGCGGGCGCGTGCGGTTATATACGCCGGCGCGGGTTCGTTCCAGAAGCTTCGATCACGTGGTGGGCTGCGAAACTCCTCGCTGGGAAACGAGCGGGCACACCGAGAACCTGCTGGAAATAATCGGGGTTGCAATCTGAGCACTGGCTGCAAATAGTTTGCCTGGCATAAAATAAGGCTAAATCCCGTAAAGGTTTTTAATCTGCGTGAGCCTTTTGTAGCCTGAGTCTGCTGTTTTTAGTGAGCGTTAAATGGAATGTGTTTGCGCCGGTTGATGATGAGAGTGCCGCTGGGGCCTTGGAGCTGATTCTTCAACTTCTTTGGTGGAAATGGAAAGATGTTCACTGGAGCAGAGAAATATTCGACTCTTTTTGAAGTTTTTTCTGACGCAAAAGCAACTGTTCAGCTCACTGCTGCCACTATCCAAAGGAGTTAAGATCTCAGCGCCATTTAGCAGCTTTAGAGTAATAAATCCATGCTGATCTTGTATTTATTAGCAATTCTTCGGAGTCGCGTCAAGAAAGATTCACTGAAACAGCTTCTTACTTAGACAAAGCCGTTACATTTGCCAAAATCAGCAAAGCAGAAAGAAAAAAAGGGCAATTGAACGAATGCTCGCATTATGCGTTTAAATATTCGATAAAGTTGATGGGCGGGTGATCTTCGTATTAGCGAAAGAACAAGCGCCAGCCGTGACCTCAAAATACATTACCAGCTAAAATGGTCAAGCACAATACAGCCGGCTGAGTGCTTAAGTGATTGGCAAAAGACTGATACAAATTTCAGCCATTTCTGCGGACACGCCTCAAGAACAAACGACAAAGAAGAAAGCCGTCGACTCCGCTTCACGTGATCCATGATCGGCTCACTCGCCAGATCTAAGTTGATAGGCATACACCCGTGCCTCCGTTGAGCCCGCACTAATATGCTAGGTTGCTTCCCCACAGTGCAGCCGATGTTATCTGCTCATAATGCTCAGCAAGTTGCCTCTAGAAATCCAGGTCCGTCTTCTCAAACTAATACCTGATAGCCTGCTCAAGCACACGAACGCTCATTTCTTCCTATTGTACAATGACCTATTTTGCGACAAGCTTGTGCGCGTTTTTGGCGACGATGCATTAGCCATAGTAGCAAAGGTATACCCATGGATGCGCACTTACATCAAGTCTTTAGATACGTTTCGGGCCGAATCTAGAAACGTGATCTGTTCCAGAAGAAACTTGACTGACTGGGCCATAGATAACAAAAGCTCTGGAGATACAATTCTGCCGGAGAGAATCGCACAAGCTGAGTATATAGCCGATTCGTGGAGATACGTCTACGCTCTATTTAAGAACAAGCGAATGTTTGCCGAATACTCCGACTACAAGATTGACGAGCCCACAAATTACGTGTACAACCACTATGTCGAGATCAATCGCACGTACCTTCTTTCGTACTCGAAAACGGCGTGGCTTGCTCCTGGTCGCTACAATCTAAATATTGGACTCGTGGTAAAACATGGCAGTGGCCTTGGCACAACGAAGTTTGAAATTAAGTACAAAACCGCAGGAGGGGAGGATACGGTGTTGACGTTTTACCCTCCCACCAATATCAAGGACATTTTGCCCAAAAACCGGTTCTGCTTCTTGAAAATCGCAGAGTTTGAGCTTCCCTCGTTACCACGCAACGAATCACTCATTTCGTCTTCTCATCATCACCATCAATTGTACAAAATCGAACTCATAATGGAGGAGATCGGGCTCTACTTGAAGTCGGGCTTTAGCATATTTTTCATCGACATCTCTCTGCCGTCCATGATATTCAACGACTACGACCTTCTTTTCTACTCGTGTCAGGAAACAAATTACAAATACTTCATCAATTTGCCTTTGAAAAACCTATACAAAGCGCTCAATTACGTTCAGAACGGTGGCGACGATAAGTATGGGAGTTCAGAGCCGTACGGGCGGGGGAATCCCAGTGAGATCGACGCCGAATATACTCAAGACTACGGCCTCGACGGCCACCTCAAATTTGCCAGTTCCGACGAGCAGCTTCTTGCGTATGCCGACTTCTTTTTCAAAAACACGTTCAACAAGCGACAATTCAAGTTCAACACCATCTATCAAAGACGGCAGTTTGTGAACAGATTCGGGGAGTTCGACCTCAAAGACGACGACGATGAAGCGCACACCATTTGCATTTACGACCGGGAAGGGCTCAAGTGGAGAATTCCGATTCTCGGGGAACTCTGATCGCCGAAAGCGTTGGGTACTGCATTGGCGGGATCTGAGTTCAATATGTTCGTAGCACGGCGATTTAGGTCTTTTGCGGGCACTCGCCTTGATCGCCTGTTTAACCACTAGAATAATAATTGGATCACCTCCCGGGGTGATTTTCGAATACACAAAGTATTCCGAGATGAATCTTGACATTAGTAAGCGTGATTCAGATATCCTTGCACATACAGGGCGTATAGTGTTCTATTCGCCGCGCTCACAGACTCTTCGTTGACGAATATTCTGTCTGGCTTTACTCGAGTGGTCAGCTCATGATAAAGCTCGGAATCCGCCTGCGAAGTCCTGAACACGGGTGTGAATGAGCCTGCGCTGATGGGCGGCATTTTGGGCGGCTCAAACTGGTCATAATACACGCGCATGTCTGCGGCGCTCACCTTCATTTGCTGGTTCAAATCGTGATCGTGTCCCACGGCCTTTTCGTGGTCCATGGTGTTCTGAGTGTACTTTTCAGTGAGAGCCCTGTTCTTTTCCTCGTGGTGATGGTGAGCGTGTGAGTTGTCTCTTGCACCTAAACGCCCATATGTGCTTGAGGGGAACGAGGCCCGCCTCGACGCATTTCCCGACTTGAGCGCATGTTCCATTTGCTTGTACTCCTCTAGATGCAAGTTCTGTTGAAGATCGGTTGATTCGTGGAACAGCAGCCCACTGGGTACGGCTTCGCTCGGCTCGCCCGGCTTCTTCTTGAAAAACGGCTTGCGCGTCTCGAAAGGGCTGTAGTCGAAGTTCTTCGGGGTGGCGTTCAAGTTGGACGGGAAGTAGCGCACATTGGAGTTCATGTTGAACTGGAAGAGGTCGCCGAAAGACTCGAACTTCCGTTGCCCGTAGCACTCGTTGAACCAGTTATCGTTGGCGTCCGCGCCGGCTTCCGGCCGCCTGTAATTGTCGGGATAGTTTTTTTGGGTACCGTCGGAAGCGGCCCCCAAATCGGGCGGCGCCTCGAGATACTTCGCGTTGTACCAGTGCATGTAGCTGGGCTTGTCCTTGAAGGGCGGGAGCAAGAAACTGTTGTGCAAGTAGTAGTCGTTCTGGAGCTCCCAGAGCTTGAGCTTGTGCGGCTCGTACACGTAGTTGCCCAAAAATAGATTGATGGCCTCCTGGCGGATCAGGTCCATGAACGAGTTGGAGTAGATGCGCTTGATGCTGTTGAGCACGTCGCGCGTGTGCGACGACCACTGGTTGATCCGGCGGTACGAGTCCATGGTGTTGACGAGGTTGGACCCGCCGTACTGCACGGCAATGGTGTCGCCGTGGTCGTGGAAAATCTCCGTGAGAATGTTGATGAGGTCGGAGTCGTAGTCCAAATCCGTGGCCGACGCGATGAGCCCCAAGCTCTGCAACTGGTGCGAGAGCGCCTCCTTGCAGATGATGAACTGGGCCGCGTTGGTGCGGTCCAAGCAGTCAATACAGTTGGTTCTTACGATGCCTCGCTGGAGCTTGGTGGACGCAAGATCTTTTCCGTTGTGGAAAAAACCCGTTTGTTGCATGGCGTTGCGTGCGATCTGCTGGAGCGGCGTGATCACGTCGAGGTTCTTGCGCAGGTGCTTCGACATGTCGAACGAGTGGTACTGGAGCCTCTGTGCCGGGGGAAGAAACTGGTTCAAGTACGCGACGCAGCTCTCGAAGTGGCGGTTCAACTTCAGCTCGCGCGGCTGCTTCTCCTTGGTCTTGATCAAGTTCAACACCACCACCGGCAGCCCGTAGCGCTCGAAAAGATTGTTGAAGTGCAACGCCAGGCTCTGGTAGAACGGGTCCGAGAGGTTGATCTCGATCGGCGGTTTCGGGAGCCGGTTCAAGTCCTGCGTCCAGTACAACGGGATCGACCCGCGGTGCTGCACGAAGCTGGTGTAGCGGGGGTTGGCGAAAACGCCGTGTTTCGGGTCGTGGAACGACGTGGTGAGCATGTCCGCGACGATCTGCTCGGTTTCGACCTCGTTGGCCACGTTGCCGCGGTCGTTGACACCCCGCTTCAAGAACCGGGCTCCCGCAAAGTGGTGCGAGCGCCGCGCGATGATGGTGATGTAGATTTTGCGCCCGTAGATCAGGATGTTGGCCTGGTCGATGAACCCGTGGATGATCGGCTGGAACCACTCGTACGTCGCGATTTCCCGCTGCTGCAACACCGGCTCGAGAAGGAGGTTGTTCCACATGAACCGCTCGTTGTGTGCCGGAGGCAGCAGCTCGGCGGCGTTCGCCAAATTCTGGCGCTGGGCCAAAATGTTCGTTTGCATCGAGTTGGTGATGTCGTACGTGTAGCTGAAGTAGAAGGTGCGGCCCAAGTCCAAGTACTTGAAGATCAGGAGGAGCCGCTCCTCGTCGCTGTACTTGCCCGGGCGGCGGTACGAGAAATCGAGCGGCACGAGCGTTGTCTCGTCCACGTGGTATATATAATGGCCGCCCAAAACCGCCACCTGGCTGCACTTGGTGATCACAAGCAAGTAGTACTCGCGGGTGAACTTGATGAAGCCGAGGAGGCCGTACGCCTGCGCGACCTTGTGGATGCCGCCCTCGATCAGCTCGTTCAAACCTTCGAGCAACCCGGCCATGTCGGTCCGCGTATAGAAGTAGCTGCGGATCTCCAAGATGGACGGCGGCCGGCGCGGGTCCTCGTCCGCGGTGATCTCTACGATTCTAAATAACGACTCCCGCGCATTGCTCCCCACGATATACATGGTGGTGGCCAGGTTGTAGATAGTGAACCTTTGAAGAATGATGCGCTTGTGCGCCGGCTCCGGCCCGGTTTCGGCGGAGTGCCGTGCGTACGCCTCGTCCTCGGACCCGGTGGAGGTGTACTCGTTTTCGCCGGGGGCGTCGAAAGACTCGAGCCCCGAGAGATCCGCGGCCAAATCAAGGGGTTTCCGGCGGTTTCCAGCGCCATTTACGGCCGGCTGCTGGGCTGCGCTTGTCGAGCTAGCGTGCATATGGCCGTTTCCAGACGACGCCTCGAGGCCCTCGCTCGCGGACATTTGTTTAGGGGGTGGCGGGCTTTTCACGTAGAAAGGCCCCTGGTCCGGCGGCTGGCTGCAGAAAAACTAGAGAAAAAGAGATGGTGGCCAGGATTGATGGCCTGTCTCGATGCGTCGATCGACGTACTCGTGTGCTTGCAGTCACGTGCGTACACCTCGGGCCGGGGCGATGGGCAGTGTTGCGCGAATCATGCTTCAAATTACGACGACGATGAAAATCACATATTACGATTACGATTTCGAGGTCTTCGAAGATCGTCGTGGATTGTGATATAGTCATGCGATTGGATTGCGACAAAACCACGCTAAAGATTGAGATGACGTGTACGATAAATTTGCGATAACGTCGTGCACCTCGTGAATGCGAGAGTCGTCGAATAAAACCAGGAGTGTTTGCGAGAATGTTTCGCCACCAATTTATTATTAACAAAATATGATGCTCATACTACTTTACATAAAGCAGGTAATAGAAGTAAAGATGGAACACCTCAAGGAGGTATAATATCTCCAACATTAGCTCATTTAACTCTTGATGGATTAGAGAAAGTTATAATGGAGTCAATTATACCTCTTACTACTAGTAAGGAAATTCTTTCAATTTTGCAAAAGACTTGGGTGTATATAAATATGGGAGGTTTGGGCTGTGGGCATTTGCTTTTTCTATGCTCCTAAGCACTGCATCAAGAACACGTTTATTTTCTTCGAAATGGTGGCTGCAAAATTTCCACGCTTCCGCACTGCTTTTCAGTGCTTTCGGTTTCAGAGGCGACTGGTGTCTCCAAGTTCCTCTCCAAGACTTCTGAAAATAAAACTTCACCTTCGTGGGTAATCTGCTTCGTGACTCAGTTCTGTTTTCGCGTCATTTGTTTCATTTCATGGTGATAATCATCATCCTCGCGCACGAGAAATTCGCAATGAGTCTTCAAAAAGTATCAAAACCTTGGCCGTTCCATACTTACTGGCTTCAAACTTTCTCTACGGCCATAATTTCGTGCTCAACGGTCTCTTCATCGCGTCTGGGAAGGTAGTCTTCGCCATCGTTCAAAATATCGACATAATAGTCTCTCGTCTTCTTTTTTGGAAGAATATCACTTTAGGTTCTTTTTCCGCCTCCTTGTAACAGTCCTTTGAGTATTCATTAAAACTTTGGTAGAAATGTCGCCCAATTTGATCTTTTGGGGCGGTCGTTCAACCAAATTATGGAGAGAATATTTGTAGAGAGAGTCAAGCACTGTAGCAAGAAAGAGGTGATTCATTTTCTTGATTCTATCATCCGACACCGGATGATTTTATTCGAGAATCTTCCTCGACGCCTTAGAAATTTCCATGGCCAAATGTGGGCTGAAGCTTTCCAAGTCTTCGGACTGGCGACCGCTGATATATCTTAACAGCTTCAAAACGCATGTCGTGGTGCGATTGGTTGTGGAGTCAGAAGACGCTAGAAGCTCCATAGTAGTTCCACAGAAAGTCGCAAGTATGTTACGCCAACTTTCAAGTATTGCAACTTTTCCTCAGAGACCTCACATTCGAGACTCGAATTGTCATTTCTATTCTCGGCACTAGCAGCGCATAACAAGTCATTAATGTCGTCCTTGAAATAAGAAATCCATCAATCGTCTTTAAGCTTGAGAGCCATCGAGATACAATTTTCCTCACAGCACCGATAAGCTTAGGTAAACCTTACGCAAGCCTTACGCAAAATGATATACAATCGACAACGCAAGACTTGTATGATCTTCTCTAAACTTTAGATCCAGCGCGCCGTTGTAGCTTTGGCTTCAATGGCTGCTTTTCAGTGATCAGATACGATTGTCCTCTAGGTGCATGGGGATTGAACATTATCAGCTCTGCATGAGCCACCTGCTCGCTCGCTTACCGAGAGAACCAAAAGGGAGAAATCTCCAAAAAGATAATATCATCGTTAGGCGGTGGACTTCGATCAAAACCCCAGTCTCTTAGCTTTATAGCTCAAAAAAAATGAGACCCTGAAAAAGTCCATAATTTCGCTTCCAATACCGAAAATTATTTCAATCGCGTGTTGCCGTAGTGTGCATGCACCTGACCAGAAAAGGCAATGGGTGCAAATCTCACCATCGGTCGTCTACAGTATTCTGACGCTGGGACTTGAAGCATGCGGCTTCGTCAAGAAAAGCCTTCATCAAGCTAAAAAGCCGAACAATGGCCAGTAAAACGGGGGGCGGCCGTTTTCAGTTGTATATAATGGGACAAATTCCCGCCATTTTCTTGCCATCCTTCAATTAAGCCTTCAAGCATATATACTTTTTTTTATTTGCAATGAAATTTACAACTGTTGCATTGACTATTTTTTCTGTGGCGTTCGTGGCTGCAAATATCTTGATTGATGACAACCAAACAGTCACGAAGGCCGTCACGAGCAAGCCCAGCGACGGTGCTAATGGTGAGGCTCTTCAAAATCTCCCAGGATCTTCTGGATCAGCTGGATCTTCTGGATCTTCTGGAAAAGAAGGTTTGAAGTTTTTCGGAATTAGCAATTTGGACACTATTGGCATCAATTTCAACTCTTCAAATGCTTCTGGCGAAACAGGAAAGGGCGGCAAAGCTGGCAATGACAGAATCGAAGGAGAAATCACCATAAGTGGAAGAGCCGGGGCCGGAGCCGGGGCCGCTTTCGGAGCAGCAGCCGGAGATGGAACGGGAAAAGAAAATGGTGAAAAATACGAATCTGGACCCATGGGCTCGAGGGGTGGGAGCGGAACCAGTACTGATGCTAAAGATGGCCAGCTAGGTGCTAAAACTGGTGATGAAAGTGGAGAAGAGGAAGAAACCAGTAATAGAGGAAATGGGGAAAATGAACACGGAGGTAGAGGTAAAGATGGATCTAACTCAGTAGGGAGAAAAGGCGCCGGACAGACTGCAGAAAATAATGCTAATAATACTGCTAGTGCCCAGAATACCTCGAGAGCTTCCAGCACTTCTAGAAATGGGCAAGCTGAAGCTTCTCAGGCGAATTCGCTAGACGATGCCACGAGAAACGCCGCAGGCATTGCGATCGCCTTGATTGCTGCCGTATTGATTTGAGCACATATCTTTGTATGGTCTTGATTTCTTTGGATATCTTTGAACATCTCTGAATATCTTTGAACACCTTCGTACTATTTTGAACATCTCTGAATATCTTTGGGCACCTTCGCACTATTTTGAATATTTTTTAATACCTCTGTACTATCTTGAATATCTTTGAGTATCTCTCTTTTCCTGTAGCTCTCGTATTGTGAGCACCCAGGTGTGTTAGAAGAAGTTTCAAGAAGCTAAGAAAAGAATCAAGAATGTCATTTCGTCACAATAATTCACGTTTTTTTCTTGTTGATCATCCATTCGTGAACTTCAGAAAGTTGAGCCGCGTGGCCTTGTCGCAATAACGTTTATGTAGTTCTTGTATTAGGTTGGACGTCAGGTCAAAAGGAAAGGCGTCTACTTGTAAGTGGGATATATACACAAGCACCGAAAAGCGGATAATCCCGCCGTTGTTCCCAAAAGTCGGTTTCACTCCAGTCTATAACTTGAACCTTAGTTTAGAATCACTTCAAAGAGGCTAAGATAAGCAACAAACGACGCAGAACTCGCGCTTTTGCCTAAACTTGGCTGCTTCCCAACTGACTGCCCACTATACTCACTATATGAGCCTTTTCAAGGAAACAAGTGCTCCGATTATCAGGATTTGTCTCCCTTTGCCAAGAGGTAGTCCACACCACGCAAAGATCATCCTACGCATTGCACATCTTCTGTCGCTCCACTCTCATTCCGCCATCAGATTCTCCACTCTAGTTCGTCGAGGCGTCTTCTCGTAGTGGCGCGTCGCTTGGACCCATTGAAGTCGTCGACTTCCCTGCGCATGTTTTCCCGCTTCAAGCGTCTGGAATTGCGCTCGCGCTCGATCTCGCGCTTCTCGATCTCCCAGGGACTCAAGATCTCGATGAACGGCTCCCACACCGCGTTCCCGTTGGAGATGCTGCTGTCGGTGCGGATGCGCACGTTTTTCTCGAAAATGAGCCCCGTGAGCTGCTGGTACTTGTGCAACTCGTGGTTGTAGGAGCCGTCGAGAATCTCCTTTTTCAAGCGGATGGTCAACTCGTGCAAACTGTGGGCGATCGCGGGCTTGAACTCAAGGCTGAGCCCCATGTCGGCCACGACGATCTCGGCAAAATCCTCGGGCGTGACGGCGGTCTGGTTCAAGTCCCACTCGAACTTGTCTTCGTACAACTTCTTGTCCAAGTTGACCAGGAGGTCGATGATCACGTGGTACTCGGAGGTCTCGGGCAACTGCAACGTGGCCACGTAGCTGTATTCGTCGAGCTGCTTCGAGATCGAGTCCACGATTTCCAGATGCACCAGTTGCGGCAACTCCAATTCCGCACAGAGGAGCGCGGCAAACGCGTCCGGCGTCACGAGCAGCTCCGTGGCGTTCCACATGAAAAAGTCCACGAGCCTCAGCATCCCGCCGTTGAACTCGATGTTCAATTTGATCGGCACTAGCACGTGTTGCTGCGACCCGGCGATGCCCGGCGCTGCCCCGGCGATTCCCGGGCTGACGTCTCCCGCCACGTCCTCTTGCATCCGCACGAGCCGCGCGGGCTTCAAGAGCCGTTTTTGCGCCGCCACCGTGGTGTGCACGCCGGCAATGGAAAACGCGTTGTTTCCCGGAATCTCCTCCTCGTACTCAAACTCGTCGTTCACGTTGTCGAGCTCGGCGTAATTGATTTGCTGGGCGTTGCGCTTGGCGCTGCGTTCCTGCGGCGCGTTTGTGATCAAAAGCGCACAATCGGGGTCTTTGGCCAAGCGGGAAGTGAGCCCCGTACTTAGCGCCTGGGGCGTGTAGAAATTGCTCTGGTACGCCAACGACATGGCCGATAGATTGGTTTTTTTTGGCAGTGGTGTTTGTGGCGGTGTTTCCCGGGTCAGCGGATGCGTCTAGGTGCAAATCCAATAGGGGATAGTGTGTGTTTGTGAGGGCCAAACGCGTGATAAAACCTTCCTTTGGGTCTCAGGTGGAGTATCTATGTTTGTTTGGCCAACAGGTGGAAAAGAGTGCGCGGTGTTTTTTTTTTTGCACCTACGGGCTCCTGGCCGACAGTGTGCACGCAGAATATTAGGTGCTCCTTGAAAATTTTGGGGGTATGATTGATTTTGTGTGCGAAAGGCACTAAAAATACTTCAGTTACTCAGGCTTGGACATGACATCGGCTTTTTGGATGGTATCGTGTATCGTGGCGGCCGACAGACTCGGCTCTGCAGCGAGCAGGCACCGATGGTCACGTGACACGGGCTCCTTCGGCACCGGGCGGAAACATCCAGTTCGGCAAAACGGTTTTCAGATGAAGCGTTTTGTTCTCGTCTCATTTGCTTCTTTTGCCTTGCCTCAGAAACACATGTTTCGGCTTTTGACTGGAAAAAAAAAAGGCTCTTATCAGTCATGTTCGCAGCCACCTGTGGGTCATGTAATCAAGTTTTAAGTGAAACTGATTGATTTTCTTTCAAAACACATGCTTCGCCCGTAGACATAAAACTAGGTTTTAGACTCTGTGACAATTCTGCCTCATTACCCAATTCTTTCCCGTAGGTAATAGGCTACCGAACGTTGGGCCATGTGGCACCACAAGTCAAGGATAAAGTGATCATCATGCTCACTCAATCCCGTTCGAGTTCTTGTAAAATTTGGCTAAATTCTTTTGAGAGCTCATCGTTACTGCCTTTTTTATTGGCTTTTGAAGTTTGTAATAAAGATTATTCATGGACTCTCAGAGGTGGGCTTTCCGAGCTGAACCTAGACTTTTGCAGCCATGACCGGGCGAATCGAAACACATGTTTTTCAACACTTTTCAGTTCAAGCCATGATGGCAAAAGTAGCTACCGGTAGTATTCCACGACTAATCTCACTAACTCAATACACTCAAAATCCTTTTACAAAAAGAAGCCTATTATCTACGTACAAAACACTCTCTTATCAGTTTCGGAACTCGTTCAACCCAACCCAAACTAATTAGTTTGTCCTTAAATGCTATCATAAAAATACGATAGCGGGCGCAGTCGAGATTTTTATTTCCGCTCTCTACCTAAGTTTTCCACAAAAATGTATAAAAGGATATCTTGGCTTTTTTTCCGAGCATGATGACTATGAGCATCTAGCACGCGATGCCTGTTTACTTTCCGCAACTGTCTCAAGCATTCCCCCTACGTTTGCCTTTTTTCTGAGAAGGATGATAGATTTAAGGAACTCAAGTATGCTTTGCACCTGGATCAGGTAACTTTTATGGCAGCAAACACCTTCTTCTCATCCATATTGAAGTACGCTTGCAAATTAGCAACAATTCGTGAGACAGAGACTTGGTTTTCCTCCGCGGTTTCCACCGCAATCTGGACTATTTCTTCAAATATACTGGGTAAGTTTGCGCTTGTGATTACAAGAACATCCCCGCTTTTGAAATCCCCGGTTAATTTCACTTTTTCAAGCATGGAGAGACTTGGCCTTGGACATATTTGAACTTGCTGGAATGGTGGGCTTGAATCCTCCGAGACTGGTTTTGTTTTGTGAATAAGCTGCCCTTTTCGAAATAGTCCTCCCCATAGAGATACGGTGTTGACAATCTCCAACTTATTCTTGTACCTTGTAGCATAAAACGCTCCCACTCTGACTTTTTGATGAGTGCCCCTGAAAAACACCATCCAAAGGCTAAATTGCAATAGCTCGCAAGCCCGCATGAACCCAGACATTTGATACGCATACCTGGCTTCGGAAATAATATGGCGGGCCATGCCTGTGCTGTATTCATTTCCCGGGGTACACATCGCTAGGGTCCACAAATTAACGCCTTCATCGAAAAAATAGAATTGAGAATCCAAGTTTATGACTGAAAGATCATTGGCGTTTTGGTTGAGAGTCTGACTCTCAAGTAGAAACACATCGTTCATGAGCTCGAAAGTAGTTCGGATCAGTGACCTTGTATTTTCGTCAATGGCAAGGACTAATGAAAAAGCGGACACGTAGCATATAAAGAGCATTGTTACAAGTCTCAAATAAAACGCCTCAATCTGAGCTTTTGTTGCGATTCTTTAAGCTTTAATTATCTCTACTTCCTACTGGGGGGCCGGGCAGTCACTAGGGCCAATTCCTTTGCATGATGGAATTTTCACAATAAAGACTTCCGGGTAAGTAACAATAAGGTCGATCATGCAGTTACGGGATACCCGCTTGACAAAAACAAATCTCCCCGTCTAATAAAGTACAATATTCTCGATCGAAATAAAGTGCTTCGTTTTTTCAGAATAGAACAATAGATCTTTCTACTTGTCAGAGCCTGAGGCGCATGAGTCCAAAATTGACTCATAATATTGTGGCGGAATTGTCTAGCTATTGTTTATTCATTTTGGCATTCAACAAAGAGCCAGCATGGATCTTTTTATAGCAGTATTTAGCGAGCCTTTTGTTTTTATTGGAGAAAGCTACATTTGACATTTCAGGAGCCAAAAGCATTTGAAGTAAGCACGGACTAAGCCCTCAATGAGGTTCTTATGTAGAAGGGCGGTATAAATGAGATACGGTGGTTATATCAGTGGGGAGAAAAAGGACTTTTTTAATTAAAATCGAGAATTATGAAAAGACTATCTATTCTTGACTGGGTAAAGTTGTTGACGCTTAAGTCCTGTTTGGGGCATTGTTTTGTATATCGAGCGCTGTCTTCTGTTTGATGTCGGGTAATTTTATATGGTAACGAGATTTTTAGTTAAAGTGAAAAGCGAGTGACCAATTTGACATTCGAATTTTTCTATAGAATGATTTCTAAGTACTTGACTTTAGTCTAGATTTTTTCGAATGCTTTTGCAAAAGGGAAGTGGCTTAAAATTTGCAACTTTTACTTCACTTCTGGCACTTTTGCGAGATAAGCGGACTATAAAATAACTCCGAAAATTCTTGATCTCTCAGAAGTTCGCTCAGTAATTAAATACTCAAAAAAGACTTGAAAGCTATTTCCTCACCGTATACAAAAGAGATGTTTTTCTAGGAAGTCAGTATCCACTTTGACCATTGCTAGACAGTCAATCGAAGTGGTGTGATCATCATCAGATAGGAGCCATGACCAAGCAAGAGAAAAATATGGTGCGTCATTATTTCAGGGTCAAAGAACGCATTTATTATTCAACAGATAATATTTGATAGAGTTGAAGCTCATGTTCATCTCAGTAGATCATAAGTTGTATCGAAGTATAAAGCCATACTTACGAACTCATTGTCAAATGGTTCTACTTTCGCAGCCGGTGGGCACCCATCACGTGCCCAGCAACGCGTCTCCACAACCGCTTGTGTGCACTACCGATCCATGCAACTTAGATCTTTTCAGACGTCAATATTGACCTACTCACAATAGATACCAAATTTCTTCAGATCTCGACATGAATAGCAGAAATATTCTCGACGGATTTTTCGCGGATGCCGCGTTCTCCGAAGTGTGCTCTGAGGAGAAATTTGCCCGTGATTGTGCGGGCTCTATCAGCCCAAAAACGGCCTCACAACTCTATGATATTATCTCTGAACAGCACAGAATGACAGTGGAAAAAGTCAAGCAAAATGTGGCACAGGGCGCATATATCCCAGAGGCGCACGAGATCGATAAGAGCTTATCAGCTATGGGAGAAATTGGCGGACAACCTGACTCTTCTTCGTATGGTACATCACCTTTATTTCTCATCGAGTGCTTGCAAGAAGCGGTGAAATCTGGAAAGACACAGGCCGTAATACTCCATGAGCAAATCCAAGCTCAACTCAAAGAGGCGGAGGCTCGGAAGACCGAGCTCGGGAGTTGTATAGACAGATTTCTTGCGCCTGAAAACTGCCCCGATGAAAGTCTCAATGCTAGTACGAGGAAACTGGCCGAAAAGTGCGTTTCAGTGCTCCAAAATGATGCTACTGACAAAGAGTGAAGCCCGATTTATGCGCAGTGTCAAGCTGTAATATCATGGCGCTACTTCGCCCGGAATCGATGGCACTTCAAGTGCTTCAGGACCCACCCATCGCCAGATATCAAAAGTCCAGTTTAGATCGCGTCGATCGCCAATATAATGGCTCGACTCAATGGCGCCGAGCGGATGTGTGCTCAAATATACGAGACGCCCGATTCTCGAGTGTACGAGTGCCATGGCACACATTGTACATGGCTCATGGGTCGTGTATACCAAGAGATTATGGCACAAGTATCCGTCAGGCTTTGTTTGAGGATCTGAGCCATTCACGCTCCCGGCTTTTTCTCGCCTTGTCGTTTCTGCGTGTGCTACTGCAGCCACTACATTCATGACGCTGTGCTGTAAGATGTGAGAGTGTGTGGAATCTTGCGCAAGATGCAAAACGGTGATTTTTCTCGTCACGGGGTCCTGCTCGGCTATCATCGTACACACGGGAAGATTCTTTTGCAGTTTAGTGAAATCAAGCAATTGCCTTATGAGCCGAGTCTCTTCGGCCACGTCGAAGGATGCAGTGATGAGATCCTGGTGGTTCGGGTTTCCCTTCCAGGAAAGCGGCCAGATCTCGTTGCTCCACTTCATCGAAAACTCTTTGGTGGGCGGCAGTTCCAGCGGGATTTTGCCCTGGTATAGCCTGGTTTCTTTGAATTGTGCGTCGAAGTGCGTTTGCAAGAGCTGGAAAAGCTCGCTTTTGGCCGTGAACGTATGCAGTGGACACAAGATCGTCAGAATCAAGACCGAGTTGGATTCCGGATCCACGTGTTTTCGGAACCGCTTGACGTGTGTGAAATCAGTGGCATCCACTGGTCTCATGTGCTGCTCGATAAAACGCACTACTGCTTTCGTCTGCTGCGGAACAACATCACAGATCCATACTTTCTGCGTGGAGGGCACGTGGTTCTCCGGTAGTGTGACGTTCAGACGGCGGATTTGTTTGAGCACCCCGCTTATAGTTGCAGAGACCAAGTCCACCTCTGCAGAAACCTTCAATTTGCCCATTTACGTGTGATAAAGTCGTTTTGCACTGGCCCTGGAAAGGTCTCAGATTGGAGCGCATCGGGCCTGCTTGAACCCTGCTGCGCGCGAAATTTAGGGCCACGGCTGCGATGGACATGCCGGATTTTGGCCCTAGATTTTGCGCGCGCGGGCCCAATTCCTGGCATATATGGGGCAAGCATTTAGCGCAGAGGACGCGAGTAATCAAAGAAAGACCACCTCTACTCTTCTCAACGTTTCTTTCAACGTCTCTTTCAACGTCTCTTTCAAAGCTGCAAACTCGTAGCAGATGGAGCCCAGCTTGCTTCAGTACTTGTGTGGGCGGTTTTCACATGTGAGCAAGGAATCTCTCCTACAACACTTGGAACTCGATACCTTTAAGAAGTCGTTTCGCGAGTTCCTAGAAAACACCCGTGTTGTGGTTTCCTTGAGCCTGCGTTCCAGCCAAGAACACAAGCTCACACCTCAGACGCTCGCCTTGTCTTACAATGAGTTCATAGATTTCGTAGCACGGGACCATGGAGCATCCGGCTACGCGGGCCCACAAGAACTGGGCCTCACCAACTTTAAGACTAACTTTTTAAAAGACGCAATGTGGGAGCGGCTTTGCCACCATATAGGCCGCCAGCTGTTTGCAGACATGATTCACGAGGTCTCGTGCCTTCTTCGGCCGCAAGGAAATATCATGCTCAAGTCGACGCCGTACCTGAAGAGAAAACCTCGCATGTTTGAGCCCACTCGCAAATTCCACATGTATTTCAGTAGAGCTCCATCGCGGAAAGTGGAGACCTTGCTCTCTCAGAAAGCCGAGGATATTGCTCGATACATCTTTCGGTGCAGCGAGCGGCAGAAACACCTTCCAAAAAAGTATCGGCAACTCGTGCACTTGCTTCATGCGGCCAAGGCAAACGACGATAAGATCCAATATAAGCATATTCTTGATAACGTGGTGCTGCCTCGGGAATTGCAAGAATCCGTTTTCCAAAACGCAGTGCCGTTTGCGCAAGTCACCCGCTTTGTGTTTGTGGTGTTGCACCGGGTTTTCCCCAACGACACCTTTGGTTGTCAAAAAAACTGGAATATCATCAATCTGGCTGTTTATGACCTTCTAAAGGCAGACCGCTCAGAACTTATCAACGCAAGGGCAATCACACAGTCGCTCGAGATCACCAAAATCCCATGGTTGGGGAAACTGCCACGGCCTACGTCGAAGCAGGACTTTGCCATGCGCATGAAGATGTTGCATCTGTTTGTAAGCTGGTTCTTGTCGCAGTTTGTGGTGAGAGTCGTCTCGAGCTTTTGGTACGTGACTGAAAATCCGGTAAAGAAAAAACCTAGCGAGCCAGCCAATGCCTTCTTCCTCCATCATACATGGAACAAATTGAGCCGCCTATGGCTAAAGGAGTACATGCTGAAATATCTTCACCCGGAGCAGAATCTCGACGGCATCGATTCTCTTACGTCTAATCTCAATTGCGGTATTTTGCGCTTGGTGCCCAAGAAATCAGACTTCCGGCCGCTTTGCATCCCTATGAAGTTAGATAGAAGTATCCCGGCCAACGATAATAAGGCCCGTGAAAAACTGCGCAAACAACACGTGGCCTTCGACTATAACGTCATGCGCCCAATAAGGGAAATTCTTCGCTGCCAGCAGCAGAAACTGCTATTGGCAAACCCCAGTCCGTTTCCTCGATGTGACTCTGTTCGCGATGTTGGGCACAGCGTCTCCGCGTTCAAGTCAATGCTAGTTTCCAAATTTGGCGGAAGAATTCCCCCATTATATGGTGTCCAATTCGATATGAAGCATTGCTATGACAACCTCAACCAGGTGAAAATCCTTCAGTGCACCAATGAGCTTTTCCAGCACGATCCGATGTCTGAAGAGTACTTTGTAAGAAAGTACGCCCATTCATCCAAAAGCGGCGGCAGACACCCGTCATTAAAAAGCGTCATCAAAAAGAGATCCGAAATTGCCGAACTAGACACCTTTTCTTTCAACCCAGCTACAAACAACAGAAGCGGTATTTGTAGCGATAAACTCCGCACATTTAAATTCACACGCGCAGACGTGCTTGACTTAGTACGGAGCCAAGTACTCGATGCCAAGACAGAGCTACCCAAGTCAGCTGGCTTCACCTATAAACGAACAAGAGGAGTCTTTCAAGGCTTCCCGCTACTGGGCACGCTCTGTGATATAGTGTACAATGCAGTAGTTGATAATGTGTTGGCACGCGTACGGAGCAAAGACCACGACTGCCTCATGTTGAGGTTGGCGGACGACTTTCTATTTATCTCAACAAGCAAAGATGCCTGCGGGAGAATGTTGGAGATGGCCCGTTGCCGAGAGGCCAAGGAGTATGGAGCTCATGTCAACCTGGAAAAGGTCTCTTGGTTTGACGCGACAGTGCCGGGGGAGGAACAGGCTCAGTTCCTCGGCCTTAAGATTGATATGCGCAGTTTGTGCATAGAAAGGTCAGAGAGCGCTGTGGTTTCGCTCTCCGCGAACTTCACGAGATCTTTCAAAGCATCATTAGCGTACCTCGACTGGAGGTTTCGCTTGCGAGTTGCCGACTACTTGCTCGACATGAACCTACTGGAATTTGAGGCAGTGTCAAGAAACGTTCGCCACTTGTTTATTCCGACTTTCGAGTGTGCTTTGGAATGCGCCTTCAAATCCAGGCAAGAGCCCAACTTAATTGAACAGCTCGGTGTCTTTGTGTTGAAGGTACTCGCCACAATTCTTCAAAAGTTTCGTATTGTGAATGGGCAGTCCCATTACGCAAATTGGCTCGCTTGTGATGTATGGAGAACAGCATGTTCACATCTTGAAGCCCATAACATACCAGCAAAAATGTTCGAGTCTTTTATTGATCTCCACAATTGATCAGACAACCCCGAAGGAGCTCTTTAAGTTTTCAGCATCCTGTTGCCGACGCCGTCTTTCGAGCTCCTCTATACCTCCCATGCTTTTGAATTTCTTTTCATCCACGAAATCACCGAGTTCTTCCTGAAATTGATCGAGGCTCTGCATCTGCCTTTCTTTTTCTCTCATTTTCTCTGCCTTGGCAATCGCGTCTAATCGGCTCTCGTGGTCCGGCTTCAATGCAGAAACTTCACTCAATACGGCATCCCGTAAATTGTACACGGACTCGCCCGGCTCGGAAAGCATCATGCGGGTTGCAAACGAGTTTTTTCTTGGGTTCTGCTTACTTTGGTGCACGCTGCATTTTTCAATAAGCTCAAAAGTCTCCTCGATCTTTCTGATATCTTCATCTAAATCGCGAGTCAAGTCATCTTGCAAGTTGAAGAATTGCTGTTCCTCACAAACCTTATCAAGTTCAGCCTCCCATATTTTTTTCCACGACGGTTTTCCATCCCGAATATACTCGATGAGCCCGGAAAGCTGCAGCTTAGCGTCGCTAATTTGTTTTTCCGTAGATTTCAATTGTTTAGCACTCAAGCGAACACCTCGTTGAGCAACATCTTTTCGAAGAGCTTCCATGATATCCTGCAAGTCATCGACTCTCGTGAGTAAAGAGTCCGAATCTTCAGAAAGCTTTGAGTAACTTTCTTCCATAAACGCCCGATTGTTGTCGGGTGAGCTTTCTTCGAGACACGCATCTTTTAGTTTTGCGATCTCATCACTCATCGCCGCCGTCAACTCTTTCACCTGAACATCCCGAGAGTTCAGAATTTGTTTCACAGTCTTAAGCTCTTGCTGTAGGCTTTTAAGCGCTTTTGTTAACAAAGCGTTGTGTGCCTCAAGGTCTTTGGATGATTCTTCTTTGAGATCTTCTGCTATTTCAGACTTTTGCTGCACGAGCAATGATGCGGAAACAGGCGCAGATTGAATCACTTCTTTCACTTGCATCACTACATCGGAGGCCAAACTATCCATACGAGAGTTCAAGCCTTGGACAGATATCTCTAGATCGCGCAACGATTCTTCTTGGTAGCTAGGCGCCTTGAGTAAAAGAAGTTTCCCGCTTATTATCTCATCTTCCACCCGATGATCTTCGAGCTCGTATGAGATGTTGGTCTGGGGATCTAGGACATATATTTCGGGGAAAGATGCAGTTTTGGGCGAGTATGCGAATTTCTCCACAAACAACAAGCGTAAAGATGCCATTGTCAAGGGCAAGCGCACCTCCGCTTTCTTCGTCTTGTCACCAATTCGTAGAAAAATGTACGCACTATCTTCCTTCCTCTCCTTCGAGCTTTCATCACGCAGAGAGGAATTAGGTGCTTCTGTAGTGTCCTCGTGTGGTGTTTCGACCTCTTGCGGAACTGTGAGATCAGCTGAGAGCCGGGGGACATGATTGCCACTAAAGCTTGCTAGTTTTGCGAATTGATACGCGCTGAATCTCTTGGAAGCCCTCCTCAGGATCACGTTCCCCTTTTGGAGCTTGGCCAACGCCTCACTCGATGCCAGCGCCAGTTCTTGCGGTTGCACAGAATGCGAGTTGCGACGCTGATCAGCGTTTGGCTCCGGCTCACCGAGCTTGTCTGCATTTGCCTTGATCAGCAAATCTGTGAGTAGTTTGGAGCGGCGTGGGCGTTCTTCCGAGCGGCCCTTGTCTATCAGAACAGAATCCAGATTTCTTTCCCTGGCTCTATGAGACGGCGCAGACAGTGCAGCAAACGAATCGGACGAGATGCGATGGACAGGATCCAGCAAAGTGCCCAGACTAGGGCCCTGCGTTTGAGCCAGACCAAGTTCTGCAGCAAGCTCTTTCGCACGCGCCTGCTTCGCCTTCAAATTCAGAAGAAGTGTGACTATGATGCTGCGGATGTTTGGGAGAAACTTGTCCAAATTTGCTTGCGTGGGAGCCTCGCTGAGCGCCGACTCAAGGACTATCCGAAGTGCCTTGGGAACGTCTCCCAAATCCGCGATATCGACACCCGCGTTTGTAAAGCTGCGAGCGGCCGCACGGAAATCGTTGCCTAATTTCACGTACGCATCCAGAACAAACTTATCGTCGGCCTCCTGGCGTGCCCATTGCGTCAAACTTTCTAGCAAATGCTTCGTCAGAACAAGAAGCCTGGTTACGCTGGTCTCTATAGTGGACATGGGCGACCCTCGCGAGGATCGCAGTCTTCCCGAACGAGACGAGTCAGACGATTCAGACATGAGAAAGATTCAAGAGGGGGGCTTGAGTAATGTGTATCAGGTAAGTTTTGGGAATAATAGGTTTGTCTCAGATTGTTAGGGTAAATTGAGATGAGACGCCAGTAATAGACCAGCTTTTCTTGAAGATGCTCCAGCAGCTCAAGATATTAGGATTTGGGCGAGAATATGACGACTCAACGGCGCTTAGAAGTGATCTAGTGTGGGCTCGGCGGGTAATTTCAAGGTGCCCTATATACAAGCGGAGAGGGACGAGATAGCACCCAAACGAAGGCCAGATAATTTTCGGTAGGACGAGTGTTTGAGGCTCGCTCAGTATTGGAAGCAGTGTCCCACGCAGATCTTTGGTTTGATATACGAAATTAGAGAATGGGTTATGTGATTGATCGCTAATGTTTGCAGATCAGGAATCTGCGCGTGTCACGTGCCCGACGCGGCTGGGAATACAAGCCAGATCGTTGAGTTTTATAAGCACCGGTACTTGATGTCATTTGTGTCGAAATTATAGTGGTTTTTCAGGTTCAAATTTTGGATGTGACCTTAAAAAGTTTTTAAATCTTATGAACTCAAAAATCCATAGTGTTTATTCCGTGAAGGAGTGTGATCAAATATAACCCTCACACACTGCACCTCTGCAAGTTCGTGACCCAGCCAGTATTTTGAATTGATAGTATGACCTTTGAATGTACGATGATCCAGCTTTCAAGCAAAGGCTTTTTTTAAAGAAGTCTGAAGCTAAAAAAAATTCATTCTTGCGGTTGCTTTCTGCAAAGTCAAAGGACTTGATCATGTGGAAAAAATGGGTTCTCAATTCCGAGACAGTAACTTGCTTATTCCTCAGACTCACTTAGTGATTACACGAGGTCATATTGTTAAACTTACATGAAAGCTACTTTTTAAAAAGACGCAACCCTATGTTTCGAAATTTGCAAAGCCGGCTTCTCCTCAGAAATAACAAAATTCACATACTAAATCCCGGGCAACTAGGATAGCACATGGACTCATGTGATGTATGGTACCAAGGCTCTGCAATTTTGAGCATTGACTCATAAATGTACTCGAAGTATTTCATATCCAAAGTTGTTTGGCATGCCAATTTGTAATAAATCTACAACTGATGTTATAGCATATAACCACTGTTCGGTTCCGAAGCTTTATCTTCCACTCAGAGAATCAGAAGCATCCCCAAAGAGCGCCGCCTCATATAGTCTGCCCATTAAAAAGAGGCTTTCACAAAAGTATTCGCAATAAGTCATTGAGAAAAACAAACTTACTCATTCTATTATGCTAAAGCTAAACAAAATATGCTCTTGCTTAATCAGTGAAAATAATCAAGTTGATGTCGCGTTTCTCAAATTGTACGTCAATCTAATTTACTGGATTTGGCAGCTCGAGAATGCAGAACAACGCGTCTCGCGCGTAGGCTCCCGTCACAGTGCGATTAGGTCATTTTTCATTCGTAATCAAACTCTTCACCAGCTCCCACACATTCGTGTGCTATTTTATCTCGTGGCCCAGTTCAATCAAAATTCTCAAAATCGGGTGATTTTGAACAGGCATCAACAAAAACAGGAAAGGACATACAAACAGAAGAGAAACAATGACCCCTTTCCCACCAATTGCAGTCCCCATCGCATTGCAAGATGACCCGGACGTGGTTCAGTTTCTTGCCCGGCTGTCCGAACTAAAAAATGTCGACCCAGTTATGAGCTATCTCTGTAAAATGTATGTGTTGGCTCATTTGCAAGACTGTGACTTTGATAAAGAGATTGCAATCGATATCTTTTACGGAGATCTTATTGAAGAGACCGAGCCGAAGTACATCAAATCTGCGCTAATGAAACGGGTGTTTTCCAGCAAAGAGCGGACTCTCAAGCATATTTTCGCATTTGCAACAAAATCGGACAACGCGTTCAATCACTGTTACGAAAACATGGACAAAGTATCTGCAAGTGAATTGAACCGGCTGCTCATCGCGGCCTTTGTTGATTGGAACATTGTCTCGCTCTACCTTCTCGAGATCGCGATCGGCGGTCAGGAGCTTGTGGATTACAAGGCTGCGACTTCCCTGTTATGTGAGACGGAGTTTGATGTTGTGGCTTATGTGTCGTTAAAAATCGCCGAGTTGAACCTTCATATGTAATGTATTTGGCTAGTATCCGAGTGTACACGCACAGTTTATCATTTGGACGCTGAAAACATCCTGCCAGCCACGTAGCAAGTCTCTATAATGCAACAGGGTCACCACACCTACCCGGTGCCCGAAGCTATCTGTTCTCTTTATAGTTGTGATACCTCAAATGAGGGTCTGGGTATTCCCCTCAAGCCCGATCATGCAAAGTATTTCGCCACTTCGGCGGACGCCGAGTACTTTTGTACCATGTTGAGGGCCTTTTCTTGTGGCAAGGAACCCAAAAGGGCACGCGTACCAGGCACAACTTTCTCGGCAACAGCACCGGAAATGGCCCTGTGGGCAATCGCCTCCATGACCGACTCCACCACCTTTGGCGCATTGCTCATGACTGCCGGATGCTGGTTCTGTATCAAGTCAGCAAGAAACCCGTATGCAAATGCAGCGGCCTCGTCGTCTTGTACGATGGGAAGCAAAGTCACCCATTCCTGGAGAACCTTGTTCAAATCTGGAACCGATGCACTGAAACTTGCACATATCTTCGGGATGGCAGCAATACAATTCTCCGTGGCGTTGATGTTCTCGTCCGCACGTGCGTCGGGGAAGGTGGCTATCTTGAACAAGCTGGGCAAGGTTTCCACGCATATCTGAGTGTATTTGCTTCCACCAAATTGAGCAGCAATACCCACGGCGAAAGCCGCAGCTTGGCGAATACTTGCTTGCGAGGCCGCCAAACAGTTGACAGTGATGTATCTGAGGTAGTCGAGCTGGTCAAAGTCTGGACCAGCATTCTCAAGCACATCACAGATGATGCACAAACCACACAATTTGATCTGCGAGTTCTCGTCGCTTATGAACGTGGAGACGAGCCCTGCCAAACTTTGCTGGAACTCAGGAAGGAACTCGCTCTTGGCGTTCTTGAAGATGGCCGAAATAACCTTGTTGATTTCATCAAGGAGCTCTTCGTCGGTGTAGTCCTCGTCGTCATCTCCAATATCCTCCTGATATTCATCGTCCTCACTCTCTCTGAGCTTGATGCGCTCGTAGATTTCGGTCAAATTCTTTTTGATGGCGCCAGAAAGTGCGTGCATCTGTTCTGTGGAAAGAGACGATGGCGCCAACACATGCAAGCAGTCAGTGATGGCAGTATAGTATGCAACAAGTAGCTCAGGTACGGGGTCGTTCACCAAGGCTTCAGCCAACTTTTCGCACATCTGTGCCCAGATAGTCAAGGTCTCGACGGAGTTACTAGACGTGGCATAGATTGTGCTTCTCAACAATGCTGCAAGAGCAAGGGCGGCAGACCCGCGAACGCCGTCGTGAAGGTAGAAATCGAGCGCTGGGAGTGCGATATCTTGCACGATCTCTTTGACCCAGGGAAAAAAATGGCCCTTTAATTGTGCGGCGTAGATGCGCAACAAGTCCATAGCCGCCGCCTTCTCGTCGAGTGCCGCGGTGTGCACAGCGATCAACTTGCCCCCGATGTTGATGACATCCCACTCCTCGTTGTTGTTGAATTCCTCCGCTTCCTCTTCTTCAAGTAGAGAAATGTCTTGGGCCGCCTTGGCCGCGGTCATCAAAGGAGGCAACACTGCGGGCAAGTAAGGCAAGAAGTCTTCCCCGATGATTTTGCAGAGACGACCCCAGCCTTGCTCCAAAAACAGTTTCACGGGATCGTCGGCCTCGACCACGGAGTTCTGGAGCTCGCCCATGACGTTGATCAATTCGTGGGTGTGTGCAGCGAAGTTGTCCTTACCCACTGCCACAGCGATCAAAGTGGCACATTCTATGCACTTTGCCGTGAGCATTCTGTTCTCGGGTCCAAGGTCAGACTTCAAGAATCCGAGAAGCATTGGGATCAACGTGCTGTGGTATTTGATGAACTTCTTCTCCGCGGCGTCGGCGATGATGGCAATCGTGGTCAACACCTGCTCCTGCACGTACCGTTTGGGCGACTGAAGCAAGCCCAAAAGGTTGTTCAACAAGTCGTCCAAGTAGGGCTCGAGCGCCTCTTTGGACGCGGCCTCGCAGAAGTTGACCAACGCAGCCGCCGCATGCGCCTGGACACGCGGCACGGATTTGCTGGTGAGCTTCGAGATGAGCGCAGGCAAGATGCGGTCGCCCGAGGAGCGCTGGATCACGTCGGCGAAGTCGGTGGACATCTGGCCTAGGGCGTTGCAGCACGCGTACTGCACACGCGGGTGGGGGTGGTCGAGCGTGGGCATGACCATGTCGAGGAGCTTGGGGATCTCTGTGGCGAGCACATCGCAGCATCCCTCGGCCGCAGAGGACAACGCCATCAACGCGGCGAACACCTCGCGCCAGCTGTCCAGCTGGGTCATCGCGGGCAAGTACTGGAAAAGCGGCGCTGCAAGAGCATGGCCGCCCAACTTCAACGAGACACGGTCCAAGGACTGGCGCGCGGCATCGTACTCGGCCTCATCATCACAATCCTCGCTGTTGTCGTCGTTGTTCCACTCGGCGGCGTCGTCGTCGTCCACGCTGATCTCGGTCAACATCGACAACGTGAGAAGCACCATCGCCAGCGTGTAGCCCGGGGTGTTCTTGCACATGGAGGGCGAGACCTCGGCAAAGGTGGTCAAGAGCTCGAGCGCCGCCAAGCGCGGCGCGGCGTCCAAGGCGCTGTCCTTGCAGATGGTCAGGCAGAACTCGATGATCGTGCCAAACATGTCCTTGAACATCTTGGGCGCGAGCTCCACCAAGTCGATCAACGACAGCAACACCTCCGCCAACGCGTCCGTGTGCCCGCTGTGCAAGAACATCGGCAACGAGTTCAACAAGTGCGGGACGAGCGGCGCCATCGCCTGCCAGATGTTTTTGGGGAGCTCTCTGAAAAACGCAACGAACGCAGTGCACGCACCGATCCGCACGTCGTCGCTGCTATCGGCAAATCCCTGATTGAACACGGGCAACACCTCGCGGACCATGGCCTGATTGATGATCTCGGGCAGCGTGGCAAGCACACGGAACGCCAGCTCGCGCACACTGGCGTCTTCATTATGGGCGGCTTGAAGCACGGCAGGCACCAACTCCGGCCAAGCATTCGCGCGGGCGCCGGTTTCCTTGGCCACCTCGGCCACGGCGTCGGCCAATTTGCGCCGCACGGACGCGTTCTGCGGCGACACAAACCCGTGGAGGAGGATCCGGCGGACCTCGGCCGTCACGTGACCGTCCACCACGCCGATGGTCCGGTCGGCTATGCTGGTCAGCTGTTGCGGGGTGCGGATGGCGGTGCGCCGGAACAACACCGCGGCGTACGCCCGCGTGGCGTCGTCGGCCCCGCCGGCGGCGGTTTGTGCAAGAAAAATTAGTAATCCGCCGACCCGGGAGGGCGTGCGCCACTCAGTTTCAAGCAGCGTCTCGGCGGCTAAGCGCACGCTGTTGTCAGTGGCCATTAACCCCTGGATCAACTGGCTAAGCGCGGCGGCGATATCGGGAGTCAATATCATGGGATATAGAGGGGGAAAATGTGGTTTCGGGGGGTTTTTGGGATTTTTTGGGGGTTTTGGGGGGTTTTGGAATGAGGTCCAGCGCGCCTTCAAATGCTGCTAGTAGCGCTGAGTGCTTTTCCTGGCAAGATGGAAAGGGAAAAGGATATGGAGCACGGCCCAGGTGAGCGGTATCTGGCCTGTTTTTGATAAAGGCAGAGACTAGCAAACACAGAGGCTACAGTGTTTGCGTGCAAGTGGTAGATATGGGTGGTTCGATGTGAACTAGACAAAGTTTTTTTTCGTATGGTTTTTTTATGTTGATTCGTGAGATGGGTCGCGCCAGAGTAGCACGGAGTGTATATAGCCTCGCTGTTTGATTGCACAGGCTCGGGCCCACCGCGGGGCCGTTTTCTGCTCAGTGCTTTGGATATGCACTATCTTGTTAGTAGGGGTGATCTGGAAAAGAATTGTGTAGTGAAAACTACCATCGAAGTGCCCGTGTAGTTTTTTTTTTTGTTTTGAAATTGCAAGATCAGGGGGCAGCGGAGCATTGTCGGGACTCAGGACCCTTCTTTCTTGTTCTTCAGATTGCGAATTATTGCGGCATACACCAAAAACGACTGCGCACTTTCGGGCCGCCTCGACTGGCTGCGAAAAAAGGCCACGTCCTGGTACTCTTGAACCACACGTATAAGCAGTTGGAATATGCTGATTTACAAGGATGTGAGTCAGCTTTCTTGTAGGAATCCTTTCAAGACCTCGACTCGACCGAGCGTAGCTTCTAAAACACAACATCACCATTTCAAAAGAATCACAACGTGGTATTTCACGTGAGGTATTCATTTCCAGCCTGTGAGTGTGGTCGCATTATTGTCAGGGACCTGATAGCGGTATAGCGCTATCGTACTCGAATAAATGGCAATTCAATTAACCTCATTAGTCATGGCCATGACCAAGCCGATTAGCAAGCAATCTGACTCATTTTCCACCGCTGGTCTTCAGTTCGCCAGCATAGGTCAGATAGTCTCCTGGACCTACAAGCATGATTCTTTATATACGCCCCTTCCCACGATAGTTCTATTTATGAAAATAGGTTGGCTTTGACTAGGCTAATTAAATACATACGACGTTGTCCCTAGCCAGGTATCACGCCTCTAACAATTATGGCACAGATATGCTAGTCCTTTGACCATACGGGCAGTTCGTCAGTGGAAGTTATAAAAAAAATCATGAGGATATAAAATCCTTAATGATTGGGATTCTCGGCGAGATCAATATGCCATTTCTTCAGTGACAAGATATGCGAGAGGCATTTCCGATCATCACTATGAAATACTGAATGGAGACACGTGTGCCTCTACCTCACATAAAAGGAGCAAAGGTTCCACTAGATGTCAACGCAAAACGTAAGATGATCAAGAAATTGTTCAAACGTAAAACATGATAATTTCAATTCAGGCCTTTGTGGCATCTTGGGCAAGACAGATCTTTACTGTACCGAAAAGCTGTGAACTCTTCAGTTCGTGGGTATCAATACTACATTCAGGGCATCCTCGAAAATGACAATTACGTGAGTTATCCTGGGGAGAGAAGCGATGGGTGACTGAAACACATGCACATCCACGCTCCTAGAAATTCTTGGCATGTGAGTCATGATAGCCCAGAAGGTAATTTGTGTTGCTGTTGAGCTCGACACCTCTTTACAGGAAATTATTGATCTTGATCTTCTGACCAAAGAGGCTTTTAATGAGGATCCAGGGGGAAAGCACAAAAGGACGCATTTTTTTTTAAAGAAACGTATTTTCTTCGTAATACGAACTCAGACCGCCTCACGCCGTCATCACGGCAAGAGCAAACTTTTTTTTTGAAAGAAACACATTTTTTTTGAAAGAAACACAACACATCACTCTTGGCACGCCCTTGTTGTGGAAAACTTGTCTTCGGCCCTCCGGAGGATGTCAGACGCAAGCCTAATAGCTCGTGATCTTTTGGTATGTCCTGCCTCTGAAATAAACACAATTTCACATGTATATGCCTGGAAAAGAACGGAGTAAAGAGTTCAAATATTGCCATAGTGTACAGGTTATAGAACCAGAGCTTCAAAGAATTGTAAAATGGGCGTGTGGCGCAGTTGGTAGCGCGTTCCCTTAGCATGGGAAAGGTGTCCGGTTCAAATCCGGACTCGTCCAATCTTTTTTGTTTCTGCCAATTCTCTCTCAAAAATAGACTTCCTTTGTCCAGATGTTTCATACGCAGCAAGGCTTTCTTTTCTGGTGTCTCCCATCGAAAAAGTTGCTTTTTTTGGCCGTGTTTCTACGTCAGGGTCTTTACGTATTTCGCAGGTCAACCTGATAACATTGCAGCAGGCCAGCCCAAACTTGCAAAAATGATAAAAGTATTGAAATGATCTTCGGTGACAAAATTTGATAAGCAAGAGCAAATAAAATTGAAAGAAGCTAGAACTTGGTTGTGCGGATCCACGATTCTTAGTAAAGTATAAGAAGAACTCAACAAAGGGGACCTGGAACTGTAGTTCCCCCGTATGAAAACGTCTTCCCCAAAAAGTTGTGTCAAATTATAGCCGCTTGGTATATCTCAAAGTTTATTGATTTTCTTTCGAACAATACAAGAGAAACAGGGAACAAAATATTCACCTGTGAGTAGAGTGCTGGGAGATCTCGTGCAAATCACCGCAATATAGTGGAGCGATCAAGGGACTTACACAAACAGCCACTCTGATAGAATAATTTCAATTAAACTTTTGGTTAAGAAGAAAGCCGTATCATGCTGAAAAAGAAATGCTCTCAATTACAATAAGCTATCGTCTCCTTCTTAATATACACAAAGAACTCTACGGGCGACACAAGACAACATAGCCGACTGCGTTATCTCGCAGCCTATATAGAATTATCTTATGGGCCTCCCTCATTCCTCCGCCAGGTGGCACCCCCACTACTTCTTCAAGATTGTGATCACATCCTCGTCCAGCAACTCGTGGCTTAAACCTACGATTTGTGGCTGATGCTTCACCGAGGTTCCGAAGACCACTGCATTTCTAAAGTCGTCCACCAAAGACTTGTGGATCGAGTTACAGAAATCCTCCACCGTCGAGCGCCCGTTCCTCAAGACTACTGGCTCGCTGAAGTCAGGAAGTTTTCCCTTTGGTTTCGTGTACACACGCACCAACTTCAAGCGCTCCCACATCATCTCCAACAAATCGTCCAAGTTCCAGCCGTTACCAGAAGAAATGGGGATGGCGTTGGGGATCTTGTACAAAAGGTCGAGCTCCTGGATCGAGAAGGAGTCGATTTTGTTCAACACATAGATTGCTGGAATGTACCGCCTGGTCTTGGCCTCGATGGCGTCAATCAAGTCGTCCACCGTGGCGTCGCACCGGAAGGCAATGTTGGCGGAGTTGATTTTGTATTCCGACATCACGGCCTTGATTTCACCATCGTCAAGGTGAGTTAAAGGCGATGTGGTGGTAATGTTGATTCCACCTCTTTCCTTCTTGTTGATGACGATGTTTGGCGGTTCCTTGTTGATTCGGATGCCTACTCCCTCCAACTCCTTCTCGATGATTTGCTTATGTTGTAATGGCTTGTTCACGTCAAGCACCAAGAATAATAAGTTCACAGACCGCGCCACCGCAATGACTTGACGCCCTCTACCTTTACCGTCCTTGGCACCCTCAATGATACCCGGAAGATCCAACATCTGGATTTTTGCTCCTTTGTACTTGATTACTCCTGGCACCGTGGTCAAAGTAGTAAACTCATAGGCCGCAGCCTCGGAATGAGTGCCAGTGAGTTTCGACAATAGCGTCGATTTGCCCACCGACGGAAATCCTACAAAACCGATAGTCGCCACACCTGTCCGGGCCACATCGAACCCGGCGCCTCCGCCACCACCTCCGCTGGTGCTGTCAGACAAAAGTTCTCTTCTCAACTTGGCCAATTTCGCCTTTAATTGACCAAGATGGAACGAGGTGTTTTTGTTTTTCTGCGTCTTGGCCATCTCATCCTCGATGGCCTTGATTTTTTCAACGGTCGTCATGGTTGCGTTGTTTTAGTTTGTGTAATTAGCCGGCGACGAGAAGTTAAGCGATGCAATTCAATATATCGATGGGTCCCAGCTTTTCGCTCGATTTTTTTTTTGCTGCTGCCGCTAAAGCAAGCAGTCTGAGCAGGTCACGTGACAAGACCCTGAGATGCTAGTGTATGAAAGAATGCCACCCAGAATTTGAATCACAGACATAGGCGAGATGTGATAGCCAGAAGGTTTCGAGGCCGTTCAGGAGACTCCCTATTACAATTATCAAGTCGTTCGTACCACTATTGTTCCGAAAGGAGCGTATTTAGGTATGGCCTGAAAGGCGGCTCCGGTATATGACGTAGGTTGTAACTGGATGGTGTGCGCCTATTTCTCGCTTGCGAAAGCGTCTCTAATAGAAGAAGCCCGGCTGAGACGTCCATTCGAGCCTCTAACAAAACGACATATCTCCAAGGACTGACAAAATAACGAAATGGACGGTGCGAATAAAAGCTAAAACAGCCAATCCCCTAATCTCTATTTTCTCCACCTGTAATTCTCGGTGTCGAAATAGCGCCAGATAACCGTGCTCCACGTGAAAAGTGCGTGCGCACACCGAATCACAGAAAAAGCTTGCATCTCAGTTGTAGGCCAAATGGCGAAAAGATAGTTACTCCCCCACTGTTTTTCGCCCAAATTTAATCAAATCATGGGGAAAAAATCAAAGGCTTCGCAAGGACCCGATATCTGGGACGATGAGGATATGTACGAGCAGCAGTCGGCCCAGGAGTTTGGTGCCAGCGCCGAGGCATCTGCCGAGCCAGAAAGCTTGCAAGAAGTTGAAGAAACTGAGGCGAACGGCGCGGAGGAAGCCGCTCCTCAGGACGATTTTTTGAGTTCGATCCGGTCCTCAAAACAAAAGAAGCAGGCCAAGGAACAGGAGGAGAAAGACAAGAAAGACGGGCCCCGGCTCTTGAGTAAAAAAGAGAAGGAGAAGTTGAAAAAAGAGGCCGAGAAGGCGGCTAAGAAGGAGCAGGCCGCCAGGAAAAAGGCCGAGCAGGCCGCAAAAAAGGAGCAGATCAAGGAGGCCAACAAGAAAAACGCCGCGGCGGCCACCGCCGATAAAGCCACCCCCAGTGCATCAGTAGAAACCACGCCTGAACCTACTGCGGCGCCTAAAACCGCTGCGCCCGCTAAAAAGGGGAAAAAAGTGCCTGCTGCACTTGCCGCCTTGAAGAAGCAGATGGAGATGAAGAAACAGTACGAGGAGGAACAGCGGAAGCTTGAGGAAGAGGAAGAACAGCGCCGGCTAGATGAGGAGAAGGCCGCCGAGGAAGAGCTCCAGAGGCAGGCCGCCGCCAAGGAGGCAAAGAAGGAAAAGGAGAAGCAGAAAATCCAGCAGTTGAAGGCCGAGGGCAAGTACCTCACCAAGAAGCAGAAGGAGCAAAAACGTCAGCAGGAACGCCAGCGGGAGATCTTGTTGCAGTCTGGAAACGTCACGATTGCGGCTTTCCAGAAGGACAGGGACGCCGGCGACGATGCCGGCGAGGACGCCGCGGAGAAAAAGCCAAAGCGCATCGTCTACGCGAAGAAAAAGTCCGCCAAACCCAAGACTTTCGTGCAGAAACCCCAGCCAGCCGCGCCCGTGGCCAAGAAAGAGGACGATGTCGAGGAAGAGGCCGAGGAGGACTGGGAGAAGTTGGCCGACGACGACGTGGCCGAAGACTGGGAGTCTGCGTTGAAAGACGAAGAAGAAGAAAATGAAGAAGAGGCAAATGTAGAGGACTCTGCTGAGCCGGAGAAAGTCGAGGACGAGCCAGAAAAGGCCGACGAAGCTGCGGCCCAGGCGCAGGCGGCCGCGGCGGCTGCTGCCGAAAACGCAAAGAGAGAAGCCGAGCGGGCTGCTGCCGCCGAAAAAGCACGCAAGGACGCCGAGGAAAAGACCCGGGCCGAGGCCGTGGCGCTTGCCAAAAAGGCCGCTCCAGAACAGGAAATGCGCTCGCCCATCTGCTGTATTTTGGGCCACGTCGACACGGGTAAGACCAAGTTGTTGGACAAGATCCGGCAGACAAACGTGCAAGGCGGAGAGGCTGGTGGCATCACGCAGCAGATCGGTGCCACGTACTTCCCTATGGACGCCATCAAGCAGAAGACCGCCGTGATGTCGCAGTACGAGAAACAGACGTTTGAGGTGCCTGGTTTGTTGATCATCGACACGCCCGGGCACGAGTCCTTCACCAACTTGAGATCCCGTGGGTCCTCCTTGTGTAACATTGCCATCTTAGTCATCGACATCATGCACGGCTTGGAGCAGCAGACGCTCGAGTCGATCCGCTTGTTGCGTGACCGGAAGGCCCCTTTCATTGTGGCATTGAACAAGATCGACAGGTTGTACGACTGGGACACCATCCCCAACAACTCCTTCAGAGACTCGTTTGCCAGACAGAACAAGTCCGTGCAGACCGAATTCTTTAACCGGTTCGAGCAGATCAAGCTCGCGTTGGCCGAACAAGGCTTGAACTCCGAGTTGTACTTCCAGAACAAAAACATGTCCAAGTACGTTTCGATCGTGCCCACGTCTGCCGTCACTGGTGAGGGTGTGCCAGACTTGTTATGGTTGTTGCTTGAGCTCACCCAAAAGAGAATGTCCAAGCAATTGATGTACTTGTCGAAGGTCGAGGCCACCATCCTTGAAGTCAAGGTCGTGGAGGGTTTCGGGTATACCATCGACGTGGTGTTGTCCAACGGTGTGTTGAGAGAGGGCGACCGTGTGGTGCTCTGCGGCTTGAACGGTCCTATTGTCACCAATATCCGTGCGCTCCTTACGCCTCCGCCTTCGCGCGAGTTGCGTATCAAGTCCGAATACATCCATCTCAAAGAGGTCAAGGCCGCTTTGGGTGTGAAGATCGCCGCCAACGACTTGGAGAAGGCCGTGGCCGGCTCTCGTTTGCTCGTGGTGGGCGAGGACGACGATGAAGAGGAGCTTATGGAGGAGGTCATGGACGACTTGACCGGTTTGTTGGACTCCGTTGACACTTCCGGAAAAGGTGTGGTCGTGCAAGCGTCGACGTTGGGATCCTTGGAGGCCTTGTTGGACTTCTTGAAGGACATGAAGATCCCCGTGATGTCGATTGGGTTGGGTCCTGTATTCAAGAGAGACGTTATGAAGGCCACCACGATGTTGGAGAAGGCGTCGGAATATGCCGTCATGTTGTGTTTTGACGTCAAGATCGACAAGGAAGCCGAGCAGTACGCAGAGGAGCAGAAGGTCAAGATCTTCAACGCCGATATCATCTACCACTTGTTCGACGCATTCACTGCGTACCAGAACAAGTTGCTCGAGCAACGTCGTAAGGACTTTATGGAGTACGCGGTCATGCCCTGTGTCTTGAAGACCGTGCAAATCATCAACAAGCGTAACCCAATGATCATTGGTGTGGACGTGGTTGAGGGTGCTGTGCGCGTGGGCACGCCAATCTGTGCGGTTCGTAAAGACCCCACCACAGGCCAGCCTAACATTCTTGTGTTGGGTAAGGTTGTTTCCTTGGAAGTGAATCACAAGTCTTCGGACATTGTCAAGAAAGGCCAGACTGCTGCAGGTGTTGCCATGAGATTGGAAAACCCAAGTGCCGCGCAGCCCACCTGGGGCCGTCACGTTGACGAGACCGACAATTTGTACTCGTTGATTTCAAGAAGGTCGATCGATACCTTGAAGGACCCAGCGTTCCGTGACACCGTGTCTAGAGACGACTGGGTGTTGCTCAAGAAGTTGAAGCCAGTTTTCGATATCAAGTAGGCGGTGTGATGTGAAGCGGCCCAGGAGAGTTGAAGGTGGGACCATGTCCTGCTATCTAACATATAGAGAGATTCGCACATAGGATCAATTGAGTCTTGTAAAGAGCGTTGATGAGAGGAGGTGGGTCAATCGGGTTGAAAGGTTAGGTGTTTCTTTGAGTATGGCCCGAGTGTGAAAGTTATTAGCTACTGTCCACCTAAAAACAATAAAATGACCAAAATTGAAGCCAGAAGTTGGCAATGCGATAACCACCAGTCGGGCCTCTATCGAAGGCGTTTTCATCCAAGTTCAAAAAGCCTTTAGAGCACAAAGCACTGCTTTATATCAAGATCATTAATTTTAATGATGACGAAATTTTAAGAAGTTCCTAGTCAATATACGAATAAGTGCTCTCGTTTATATCAACGCTGCTTGGAACCGCGGTTAACATGCCCCTAGAATGTAAAAGATTGAGAGAGTTTCGGCAGAAACCCGCCAACAAGGCTAGTCCACAGTTTCCATTGAATTTCGTAAATATTACCTTGCTGATTACAACAGGTAAAATAGTTTTACAATTAAATTCAGCTCTTATGGAGCCCGTCCTAATGAACGCTCTCCCTCCTCACCAGCTAATAAAAAGTCCACTCACCTTTTCACACCGCGCACCGCCAAAAAAAAAAACAGCGCGCAGCCAATGAAATCTTATACAAAATCATCCACTACAGTCTGAAGCGCTTGCAATACAAGCTTACATAGGGACCATCGGGAAACCCCCACATATACACGTCGTTTCGAAAACATGCAAGATTTACCGCCAATCGGGGGCTATGAGCCCGTTCAATGGAAGAGGAATCTTCCAGCGAGAGGGTTTCGGCCCGTGGTCTACTTCTGGGGTATCACCGGATTCATGGCTTTTGGCTACTATAAATACTACAAAGGCGTGGACGAGCAGCGAGAACTTGCAAGAGAAAGACAATGGGCGCGGTTTAGTCTTGAGCCGTTGTTAAGAGCAGAGGAAGATAGACATCTTGCGAGAAGATACTTTTCCGAGTTGAAGAGACAAGAATTGGTCGCCGAGACGATGGCGCCCGAAACCAGGGCGAAGTTCGAGGAGCCCATTTACCAGGACAAGTCGAAGATCCGGTTCCCGCGGTTTTTCGCCGGGCCAGACCCCGATTCTCGCTGAGGAATGGCGCTGAAAGGGGGGACTATGTAGAGCATGTTGAAGAGACGAGAAAGAAATATAATAATATCAGGGGGATACACGGAGGCTAGAAAGAGCTGTTTTGGCAGAGCAGAGTGGTACCGGCCTGTAAAGCTCTTCGAGCGGAGTGTTGCCGTTTCTTGATGCCTCCAGCAGAACATTCTTCGTTGCTTCATTGTAGATTCTGTTGATGTCATCTCGAAAGACTTTGTAAAAAGACTCAAGGCAAAGACACCATCTGGAAGTCCCAAGCGGTCAATTTTTAGAAAGTGTTACTACTGCAAATTTACATATTCTGTGGCTTGTGTAGACTGCACTTTCTTGCTTACTGAGGGGGCCTCGCTTTTGCAGACACCACTTACGTAAGGAGAACATTTTGAAGTTATGATTTCGAAAGGCACCGAGTATTAGAAAAAAGGGGAATTTACGAGCAATTGATCAGACTGGACTAGAAAATAGGAGAGGAAGTAATTGAACATGTCCACCCAATGCGGTCGACTATCAGAAGCTTCTGTGCAAATGCTCCAATGGTGTGTTCCCCTAGAAATTGGTCTAGGTTCAGGAATCCTGGTCTCCGCTTCTCCCCAAAAGCTTCATCTACAAATACTCCCATTATCAAAACCCTACAAAAGTGCCTTTCCCTAATTCTCGCTGGATCTAGAATCGGTGCTGCGCCTGTACATGAACCCTCCAGCAGAGTAGAAAACACCACACCAGTTGCCGTGAATCGACCACGGATGAGAAAAAGAAAATAAATCAGAAACTCGTGAGCTCTCAAAGCTAATCTGACTCATTTGCGGCTACCTCCCGCCACACAATACTCTCCTTCTTTCCGTTCTCCCGGCTTTCATTTTCCTTATAAATAGCCACCTTCCTGGGCCCGGGCCGCACTTTCCCACGCATCCAAAGCGCAGGCCCCAGAAGCTCATGATTGCGGAACCGTTAACCAAGCGCGGGCCCATTCCGGCCCTAACGCCGGCCCCTACGCCGGCCCTTACGCCGATAGCCTCGGAGCAATTTGCACCCGTTTATTTTCCAGGCAACAATAAGAATCACCCGAGGATGGCGCTGAAAATTACAACAAAGCAACAGGCACAGGCCATACTCGACCAGTACGACTATTTTCTTTTCGATTGCGACGGAGTCATCTGGCTCGGCGACCACCTTTTACCGTCAGTAGCGGAGACGCTTGCTCTCTTGAAGAAAGCAGGAAAAACCGTGATTTTCGTGACCAACAACCTGACAAAAGCGCGCCAGGACTACCTTCTGAAATTCGAAACCCTCGGCATCCCCGGGATCCAGAAGCTGGAGGTGTTTGGCTCTTCTTATGCCCTGGCAGTTTACGTAGACAAGATTTTGCAGCTCCCCAAGGATAAGAAAGTGTGGGTTTTGGGCGAGTCTGGGATCGAGACTGAGTTGCATGAGTTGGGGTACAAAACCGTCGGCGGCACCGACCCGGCGTTGGTTGAACACGGCGTGGCTTTTGACCCAAACAGCCCATTTCTCACGGACTTGGACCCCGACGTCGGCTGTGTGGTGGCGGGGTTGACTTTGAACATCAACTACTTGAAACTCTCCGCCACGATGCAGTACCTTTTGAAAGACAACAAGCTGATTCCGTTTGTGGCGACTAACATTGACCTGACTTTCCCTTCGAAGGGGAAGCTTTTGATTGGCGCAGGCTCCATTGTGGAAACCGTGAGCTTTGCCAGTGGCCGGAAACCCGACGCCATTTGCGGCAAGCCCAACCAGTCGATGATGCAGTCGATTTTGGCCGACAACCACGCGCTCAAGGAGAACCCAAAAAGAGGGCTCATGGTGGGCGATCGCTTGAACACTGATATGAAGTTTGGCCGCGACGGCGGCCTCGACACTCTTCTTGTGTTGACGGGTATTGAGACGCAGGATGTGGTGGAAAGTTTGGGGAAGGAGGAGGCGCCCACGTACTTTGCAGATAAGTTGGGGGACTTATTCGAGCTCACCCAGTAAACAATTGTTTTATAGAATGGTCTTCTAATAGATAATAGGCGTGTGATGTCATGGTATGGTTAGAGTTAAACGTGGGAATTAAATGAGCCATTTTTTTTTTTTTTTTGTTAGGAACACGTTCAAGTTAAGGATTTATTATGTACCATGTGGAACAGTGGAAGCAATGAATTCGGCAGTCACAATCATAAACACAGTGATTCTATTTTTCGTGAATTTCAACCGTTTAGGAAGCACTGCCCCATGTGCTCTTGCCATCAATGAGTATGAAAATCTATAAAGCCAGACCCTTCCTCCCACAGTTGTCTGAAATAAAGCAAGCATGATTCTTTTCGTGATTTTGTTTTCAGTCTCGTTGGCACGGGCAAAGAGTGTAGTGAGCTTGGGCAGGATGGTCTTGACAACAATCGAAGACAATGTCACAGGGGACTATTTGCTAGCCCAAAACAACCAAGTTTTCGTGGGAAAGAAATTCACGATTTTGAAGATGTTTCTGACCGGAGCAATCCAGCTCATAAACTCAAACGAGTTCTTGGGATTTAATGAAGAAGGAAAACTTGTCATCGCAGATTGGCCAGATACCGGCTTCAGTGTGAAGAGAGAAAATCACCCATGCGCAAAAAATGTCTTACATTACAAAGGATATGCTGATTTCCAACTTTGTGAAGATGGTCTGATCGGATACGAGAGTACATGTGCTGATTCACGTTTGGTATCGATTGCGTATACGGAGAAGTGGTAATTGTTTTTTGTTTTGAATGAACATTGTTATGTTCTATATCTCTACTGGTCAAGTAATGAAACGTTCAAATGAGGAGAATCGAATCATGAAACCATTTTAGACTATTCCGAATGTATCAGAGTTTCAAGACTCTCGAGTAGAAAGATAAGTGAATGAAGGTTTGCGAGATAAAATCATGAACAATGCGCTAATTCCTTGCTCAATTATTTGAAGGTAATTTTCAGTCAAATTCACGATGATTACACAATAAATCTTGTTTAGCAAAAGCAGTTTCATACTTTCTTTTGTTACAAAGATCTTGCGTCTGAGAGAGGATCGTTCACTCCATCTCATTTCCCGGTTGAACAATTTCAAATGGTCAGAGAAGCTTTTTCTGAAATATTGAATCACGCAAATATGAGTATCTGCCTATGTGGGAATTGGTGGCTCTCATGATGGCGATCTTTTGTCGATTGCGTGAATGTCTGCTCCAATGATAGACATTGAGTGTTTACATGATTTAGGTAGCAAGATACTATTTCTTATTGCAACGCTCCTAATTCGAAGGAAAATCAAGGTCGTAATCCAAGGGTGACTTCAGAATCGATCACACAATCATGAGCGATTATGAAAATGTCTCATATAATAGCCCGAAACATATGATCTAAAATCAAAATTATACAACTTTGCTCCTTGGCCAGTCCGATGCACATGAACAGATGTACTTAAGTTTTTGTATTTCAGCGTGAAAAGGCGTGAGAAGGCCCTTTTACTTTTATTTTTGATCTTAATGTAATGCGTACTATAGTATGACTAGACATGCAATCCTAGTGAAAAGTCGATCGATGGATGAGTAAAAGTCCTTGTCATCTATCATGCGTCTCCTTCAGCGCCTTTCCCAATCAGAGTTGAATATTAGTTCCACCTCAAAAAAATGCCGGTCCTTGGCAAATTTGCCTATGCCATGTCTTTGTCTGAAAAGTTCAAAAGCCTATTCGCAATTTCCAAACAGTTTGTGAGCCCAATTGAAGCGCCTGTTTGGCTTATTTGTTCACTTTTCGAAGATCAATAGTGGACAAGCTCAGCATTTTGCTTTTTGCCCGAAATGAAAGCATCTTATCGCAATATAAAGCTGCCTGTTTCACATCATGGTACGCTGCGAAACGCTTCATAAATAATTCATCACACGATGGGATCAACGTGGTCATAGCTTTACCCCTTCTTTAATTTTGGCAGAGACTTATGCTCAGAAATTTTAGTATTTCGATAAATCGAAGAGATGTGAGAATCGTTATGAGAAATCTGTCGTCGATGCTGAGGTCACAGCTCGGGTATTAAGAGAAATCCACTCCCTTTATTTTGCCATAGAGGAAAGGGGTTTTACACCGTGAAGACCCTCTCCCGAAAAACGTAACTTTTCATAGCCTCTATCAACAATACACTACTTTTTTCATTCAAGAATATTCCTTGACTCATGCTCTGTTGAATAGTGCTCGTAATAAAGTATATAAACTCCATGCCCGCTGCTCATCAGGGATTCTCCACACAAAAAACTTCAAAAGGAGATTGAGTACAAAAAGCATCATGAACACAAAATTCAGTTTTGAGGCATATGTGCTTGGCTTTGTCATGGTCTTGCTCGTGGTGGCGGGCGAGTCTATTCGCTACGAACTTGACTACGAGCAGTCTGCCACGCTTATTGCGAAGCAATTTCCGGATCTTTCTTCGGTTCCCGACAACAAGACTTTGGCCACACCACAAGCCACCCCCGACGTTTTTTCTAACGATCAACACGAAGTCGCCGAAGAGAGGCTTGAAGTCTTGTGGGGCCGCTTGAAGTCATACGTGTCGAACGTCATGTTTGATGTGGTTGGATTTTATAATTCTCGAGAATCTTTAGCCACAGATTTTCAGATGCTACTGAAATGGGTCAGCAAACTCAGTCCCTCGCAAAGAATTTCGGCGCAGTTGCGTTTTGTGGAACGGGCATTTGATACCATGGTCGAGTCTACAAGGCTGCTCAAGCGGTATAGTGGTATCGATGTTCCCGGCGTTCGTTTGCTATACAAAATGACCGAGCTCAATGTACTTTGTTTGGCTCTATACAACTCACATGGAAATCTAGATTTGCAACAATATAGGACAGCCGACAAAGTCATTTTTTTCACAGATCGCATGGATGAGTGGCAAGAGAGGTTTGGGCAGATCTCAGAAGTGCCTGTAGAAATTGTGCTGGAGTTCAGAACTCTGTTCAACCAGGTAGAAAGCTGTTTGTTGTTCCTAAGGACTTTCATCCCAATTAAGACAGTTGATCACTAAAAATGTGATTTCATGTTTTGGTCCCCTTTTTGGGAATAAGATTCTGTGGCTACTGATATGTTGTTCTGGACTTGGCATAGAGTGAAGTAGAGTGCAGTATCTACCAAAGCAAAACTCGAAATGTTTAAGGATGATGGTGGAAGATAACTAACTATCGTGAGATAATCAAAGCTTCTATAGAGAATAGTTTCAAACTGTAAAAGCCGTGAAATGTAGCGATCGAAATCTTTCTGTGCTTGGAAATCATAGACTGAGAATTTCTTTGAGCAAGAAAGAAGAGCATTCTTTTATTTTTAGCTTTCCAGCAGTCAGCGGCAGTCTCCCAATTCACCATCATATGATCAACTACTCTTCTCGAAGAAGATGGCGGGAATAATTTTGAAAGACTTCTAGCTTAGATTCACGAAGATTCGTTGATGTTTATTACGAAGACTTGATCGATTCACAAAAAGTCCAAGTTAAGTTCTGACTTTTGAAAGTATTGTCGTTTTTTGAAAAATCTGGCTTTTAATCTTTCAGGCGTGACACATTCAGTCCTGACCATGAGAACTAGTTTCAACTCGTAAAAGACTTCAAAACAAAACAGGCAGCATACTATTGCAACTCCCTCTAAGTTTGCCAGCTTTTTGTTGAAAAAGCCTCAAGAGTATTTGTTTTGACGTGTCTAGTTTCATACTTTTGCGTTCACTTACGCGTGTCACCAATAAATGCATTTTGAATTGCGGTCGTCTCAAGGATACACTCTGATAATGAGCAGCTGACACTCAATGAAACAGATGAATTCTAGTTGGGTAAATCTGTGGAGCTTACAGCCTGATAATATAACCCTCAGATATCGGTTATTAATCAGGTAATCATTGAGCTCATTTTGTATTTCTCAACTTCTGTTGCATCCATCAAGCTATACCCATGATACCCCCTTTGAGTCTCCCTCTTTCATTAATCATGATCATGGCTGCTAATATACTCCATGTGATAAGCGCATACACTGATTATGAGGAACTGGCTACGCTCATCATCAAGGCACCAAACAATATGACGGGTCCCAGTGGGCCGTTCCTTTATGCTTATTTGGGAACACCTGAGCCACCTTCGAACCATCGGGAGTATAAGGATTCAAGTCACAAGCAAGGGAAGGACTTGGCAGGTCATATCGAGCCGGAAGGCGAGGTAGCCAAATTTTCAGATGTTTCTTTACAGGACAAACAAAAAGATTTTTACAGACATTTAAAGCCGGAAGAACAGATCCAGGGGCTTTTCCTCCAGTTGAAATCCTTCGTGTCCGATCTCACGTTTGATGTTGCAAGATTCAATGACTTCAAGGAAGAGTTGCAAAGCGACCTAGCACAAATTAAGAAATCGGTGAAAGCTTTGGAGCAGTCTCAGAAACCCAAAGCTTTGATTGACCAGCTTGGATTCACTACACGGGTTCTCGAAGCCATGATCTACTCTGCCAAAAAACTCACGTCTCTAAGTGCCCTCGATGTGCCCGGAAGCCGGACTCTTTACAAAATCATCGAGCTAAGTGTTCGAGTCTTGGTACTTTTCAATTCGAGAGGAGAGCCTGGTATTCCAAATTATGAAGTCGTGAAAAATTTAGGCCGACTCGACAAATCGCTCTATTTTTGGGCCAGCAGATTCGCATCATTACCTGAAGTCTCACCGCAAATCCGTCTTTGTTTTGAGACACATTTTCTTCGTGCGGAAAAAATTCTTCAATCTTTCAGAGAAAAAATCCGTGGCCTCGGAGCTAAAGTTTGAGATCCTCTTGATGTTTCATATTCTCAATATAGTTAGTTGCAATAAATGATAGCTTACTTTCGCACCGCTTCGAGCCTTGAGATCAAGGGCCCTGTGCCAGTGCCAGAGATTAACGATAACCTTAATTATTCGAGTTGAGATTGAGCCTTTCAGGCGGGTACAGCTCCCCGAATTTTCATGTGCCTATATTTCCCTCTCCATTGTTTGGTAGCGGGTGCTCCAATTATGACGAACTAAACTTTATGATGCTGAAAGAAAAACGCATCCATTTCCAGAGCTCTTTGTGAAGAGCCTGGTCTAGACCCTGTGGCCGCCGACGTCTTGGCTCAAACAATAGAGAGCATTAGAAGGCGCCAATCTATTCACATCGGCGAGTAAAGTGAGCCCAAAACGAGGAAACTGTAAAACAACTGGAGGTACCGAAAGCAGATATCATCACTTTTCAAATTACCACAGGTGTTTTTACAAATTACCACAGGTGTTTTTACAAATTGTGAAGACGTATTTTTTGAGAGATGCAAGTTAGTTTGTTGTTTTTGCAGCTCACGTTCCATTCAGTCGAGCCCCACCAAAATATTTTAGAATAAAAACAACGAGGTTTCGCAATTCACTCTTAGCTGCATGCAAGGATTTTCTATTGTTTGATTCTTTCGGCCATGCTTGTTCTATTGTGGCCAATTTCTCTCGATAGTCACTGTCCCACCAAATTCCTCTCGCACTGGCAGTGCGGCCGGCGTTTACGTGACTATTCAGCCCAAAAGACTACACAATGAGCTTTTATCTTCACCCGTGTTTCAACAAAACGCATACCGCTGGTTTCATTGGCTGACCGCTGACACCTAGAACTCTCTACTATGATTCATTCACCACCTACATCATAAAAGAAATACTATTGGCGTATTATTGACTACTCAGTTTCCTCCCAAAATCTCACCGAAATATGGTCCCAGATTACCCAATTATGTGCGCGGGCTAAGAACCCAATGACGTAGGCCCAGTGACGTAGGGCCCTATGACGTAGACCCATAAATAAATTAAGGGCCCAGCCCCACGAACAAGCGCGCAAGTCGCTAAGGCCTGGCCTTTCGGAGTCCAGATTCAGGGCCAAGTTGCCTCTCGTGCATGGGCCCTAAAATTATTGCTGGGGCATTCTCCTTCCGCTAGCCAATGGCTGAAAAAAAAAAAGAAAGAGCGTGTTATTAGGTTTTTTTTTTCGGTATCACAACTCGCGCTAAGCAGGGCTGGCCCCGGCCGCGGCACACGGGGGATTTCCAACGAAAACACATGTTTCTCGTAACAATGGCCTCATGGGCGAAGATCGATCCGTTTTTGCTTTGCTCTTATTTTTTACTACTAGTGCTCTTTTCCCTCCACCTTTCGCTCTTCCCCCGTTTGTTGTCCGTGGGCAATTTTTAGCATTGGCGTATTTCCTTCCATCACAGTTCTTGCGGTGTTTCTCACGTGAGCTACAAGCCGACTCTCACAATCGCTCCCACTGGCCACAGGGCCTGAATACACCCACTAACCGAAGCCTTCCCATCACTCTCGCTGCTTTTCTCCCGGCACTTCTTTGCACATACATTCTTTTCCACTGCTTTCTGTCTAGCAGGTGTACTTTTGTTTACACTCCTAGATATCTTTTCAATCATCTGCCAATTGTTTGCGCTGGTTGCAGAAAAAATAGTAGGATATCTCGTCGCTCACTCAGGCACGTTTTTCACACTCGAACAGGGAAGAACTAGACTGAAACCTGATCATCGATCTCGAGTATTTCCAATCATCACTACAAAGCAGGACAGGAGAGGACACAGGATCCGAATACAGAAGACTGGCCGCTATCCGAAGTCCAGGAAAAACGTCTACCTGTATTTTCAAAGTATAATTACCACATAACAGGAGATGTCTGCGACGAGAAGCGAAACTTTACAAGCCAGCGGGCTTGTCGACTGGCCCGTTTTCTCGGAATTGGTGGCCATGGACGAAGACGAGGAAGGGTTCTCAGAAGGGTTGTTCCAGACGTTCGTGGACCAATTCAAAGACACATTCAAGGAAATCGACGAAAATGTTCAGCAGAAGGATCTAGACAAGTTGCTGTCATTGGGCCATTACTTGAAAGGCTCCGCCGCTGCGTTGGGATTGACCACAATTGCCGAGCAGTGCGAGCGGATCCAAAATTACGGCCACAAACTCAACTTTGATAATGTGAAGTTGCCGCCTAAGAAGGTCGAAGAAAAAGAAGAGAAAGCCTCTGCAGGTTCTGATGCGGCCGAGGAAGGCGAGGACAACGATGCATTCTGGATCAGGCTAATTGAAGACGCCATGGAGAAAGCTCAGGACGGATTCCTCAAATCCAAGAAGGCCCTTGATGAATACTTTGACGATAATCTGTGAGACGTAAATTGATGACATGAATATGGGGAACAATCTTCTTGATATACGTACAATACACGTACTAGTGACCCCTCTCGTTTTTGAATCGTGATCGCGCATCCTGGATCCACCGTCGCATAATCTTGGGTCAACAATAAGTTCACTTCAACTTCACTTCAACGTCACCTCAACTTCAATTTCCATCGCCTCTCAATAGGCGTTTGTTACTTCCTCTTGAGCACACAGTAGTCCATCTTCTCCACATTGTAGGGTACCACCAGGCGGGCCACTTCCGGTACGTACAAGATACGGCCGATCCCGCTATGCTCTCCGTCGAGCGTAGTTATTTTCTTGCATTCAAGCACTTGCCACTTCTTATCCACCACGATCTCTCCGTCTTTGTTATATATCACACTGGGCTCGCCCGTCGTCTTATCGATAGGCAACGAATTGTCGATGTAGTAGTCGCACTCCGCGAATGGAGTCACCTTATCTGGAGAGAATTTGTTCTTTGAGTTCATGCCATATGGATAAGAGGAGGCAGCCTCTTTTAGGCTGACATTCTCGGGGAAGTCGCCGGGCAAAAGCCCATCAAACCCGCTTTTCACAAAACGGAGTCGGTAGTTATCAGGAAGGAAGAACGACGTTGGGAAATGGTACCATTCGCGGCCAACACAAACGTTTCTTATTCCTTCAGAGGGGTATTGGAGAGAGTCTTCATGGAGCACCCAAGCCGTGGAAATCGGGGCACTGTAGTTGCCTACCAAATTCAAGATTCTCAACACAGATACCGTCACGTATGTTGCCATAGAGAGCATCAGCACAAGTCTGACCAACCAGCGAACGCCCATTTTCTGGCGAATCGTTCCAAATACTTTGGATGAAAAGATTGCTGCAGAGACACATACGAGCGGGTAGATGGGGTACAAGAATCTTTCCTCTTTATGCGCCTGACGGCCGAATACCCCGCTCCAAATAGCCAATGGGATTGACACGCCAACCACAGACTTGAGCTTCTGCTCGCCCCATACAAAGTTGAGAACAGCGCCTGCAAAGCCAAGCGGAAACACCACGTTGAAATTCAAAAACATGTTTTTGATATAATACGCGAAGGGCTCCACGCCAAATATCTCCGGGCCCTCGCCCTCAAGTGCAAACACATTATACAAGACAATGTTCGCGGGAACAAAGAGAAATTTTCGCCCATAAAAGTAAGAGTCGACCACAAGAAGATATGACGTCACTGCCACGACAATCGCCGAGCAGAAAACAACTATTTTCATGAGCGGGACGGTCTGGAACCGCGCCTTTATAGTGAAAAGACCAAACGGCGCACCCAACGCCAACGCAAATGGCCATCCGAGAAGACCCGCCACAACAAAACTCCCAATGGCAAGCACTGTCGGGCGAACCACGGAGTTATCGTTACCCAAAGTGGTCGCCGAAAGCACCGACGACGTGCCCCACGTGACCCAGGTCATGGCAAACGACGAGGGGAGAAGGGCCACGCTCGCATGGCTCATTCCAGGCGCAAACGTCGTGAACAAAAGGTACCAGTTCGCGGCATACGGGCCGTAATTTGCCCACATAGAGCGGTGCAACTTGTACTCGGCAAACGCCGTGAAGCCACACAAAGCGACGATTCTGATCGCATAGAAATAGAAGTAAGGAGGGAGGTTTGCGCTGGTCAAAAAGTCAAAGTCTCGGAGCGGCGCGGTGGTAAAATAATACGGGATCAAGTACGCGTAGGACCGGATCGCATATTCTGGGGAGTACTCCCACGTCTGCTTGCCAAAGCCTCGAAATATCAAATTGAGCGGTTCCCAGTAGTTGTAAGTCTCGTCGCAATCGGCAATTATCATATAGAGGCCGCAGTAGAGCCTCATTGCAACGTTGCAGATGATTAAAAAGGGCGACAACCAGGCTTGCCACGAGGAAGCACCAGATATTAGAGCCTGCGGCGCCTTTTCACTGTTTTCAGCAGCATGGCTCGGCTTCTTGCCGGGAATAGACTTGCCCATTCTCCACAAGCAATATACGTTACAAACAGAATCGTACAAGAATTTTAGTACCTGCTTTTCCTTGTGATGAATGAATTGTCTCTTATACTATAGTTAAGTACCTAGATGGCCAAGTGCTGGGCTTGCAGTGCGCGGCGTATCGGGTGATGGACCACGGGCTCGGCTCGACTTACTGGGCTGCAACTGCCTAATAAATCTGGGCCCAATGATATTAAACGACCGCGTTTTTTCGAACCAGGAGGGCCGATAATGAATAAGTGAAAATCGAGACGGTTTTGTGCAAGTTTTTTTTATGTTTGTTCTTCTCTTCTCCATGTGATTTTCACGAGATATAATATATGTACTGATACTGATGGCTGCGGGAAATATAACGATATCTCGTGGAATCCGTTTCATGTTACGCAAATTCCATCATTGAGGCAAGGAAATCGTTTCAAACTTTAGCTCCTAGTTACCGGGGGTTTTTTTTTCCAGCAGTGTTCTTGTTTGATGTGTAACTTGTTGATGTGAACTTCGTGATGATCAATCGACAGCCGTTTACCTGCTCTCTACACGCAATCGTTTAGCAGAAATTCACAATCTGAGTCAGAATCAACGCCACTGAAGAAACTTCGGTACTTAGCCGGAAAACAAACGACCCATGGTCAAAATGTCTGATACTTGCACTTTTAGGAAGATTACAAAGAATGCTTGATTCCTTCGTCTTCACAATCCGTTCTCACAATCGAAATTGCTTCTGATACAAAAGCTTCTACTACAAAAGCTTTTACTACGAAGACCTTTACTGCAAAAACTTTTACTACAAAAACCTTTACTACAAAAGCTTTTACTACAAAAGCTTTTACTACAAAGACCTTTACTGCAAAACACGACTTGAATCATTCATTTTTTTCATCTGACTAGCGTTCTATACAGCAGCGCATAATCCTGATCAAGGATCACTCTTGTACAACCCTTGACATCCTCGTCCAAGAAGTTCATGGCTTCACTAACATGGACTCACGCGCTGGGCCCACTCCGACCCACTTCACGGGCACGCTCAAAAACTCCTCGATGTAGTTTAAGTACTTCTTCGCATTCTCAGGCAACGCGTTGTAGTCGGTGATCTTCGAGATGTCCTGTTCCCATCCAGGCAACGTGACATACTCCACCTCGACCTTGGCCAAAACGTTCAAGTCCTCTGGGAAAGAGGCCAACTTCTTTCCGTTGTAGTGGTACGCCACGGCTACCTGGATCTCCTTGAAGGAGTCCAATACGTCCAACTTGGTGATGTTCAAATGCGTGTACCCGTTGATGGCATTGGAGTACTTCAACACCACCAAGTCCAACCAGCCGCATCTTCTCTTTCTGCCTGTGGTCACACCATACTCGGCACCCACGGTCTGCAACGTCTCGCCGTTCTGGTTCAATTGCTCGGAGGGGAAAGGCCCCTCTCCTACACGGGTGGTGTATGCCTTAACCACACCATACACGTTTCTGATGGTTCTGGGCGGAACACCCAAACCTGTCAAAACACCGCCGATTCCGGTGGCCGAGGATGTCACGTACGGGTACGTGCCGAAGTCCAAATCCAACATCAAGGCGTTGGCACCTTCGACCAAGATCTTCTTGTTCTCGGCAATTGCCTTGTGCATGAAGTCAACAGAGTCCACGACAAAAGGGCGCAAGAGCTCTCTGTACTTCTCGTACTGGGCCAATTCAGCCGCGGTGTCGTATTCGAACTCTCCGTATCTCTTGTACCTAGAGTCTATGAGACGCGCGTATCTGAGCTTGAACTCCTCCCACGACTCAGGCTCTTCGGAAACCAAGTGGTGCACTCTGATACCGGACCTCGAGGCCTTGGTGGAGTACGTGGGGCCGATACCTTTCCCTGTGGTGCCGATGGATTTTTTGTTTTCGGAAAGCTCGGCCTCCTTCAACTTGTCTGTTCTCTGGTGGAAGTCAAACACCAAGTGAGCTCTCGAAGAGATGAACAAGCGGTCTCTACAGTGCAATCCCTTTTTCTCCAAGTTCTCCAACTCTTCAAACAAAGAAGGCACGTGGATCACCACTCCGGAGCCTACCAAGTTCAAGCAGTTTGGATTCACCAATCCTGAGGGAAGCATGTGAAAGTCGTACTTCACGTCGCCCACCACAATAGTGTGGCCAGCGTTGTTACCACCCTGACAACGTGCACAAACATCGATGTCTTCGCACAAAATGTCCACCAACTTACCTTTTCCCTCGTCTCCCCATTGAGAACCTAAAACAACGTCACACATGGTGGTATTTCTCAATATTATCTTTCAAACAGAACGGTTGTGCCAGCAGTATCGAGCTAGCAGCTTGTATAAATATTTGGCTTACTTTATGAGACCTTTGTATACAGCAAAGGAATGAACGGATACCGTTAAACCAAACGGGAAAAAGCTAGGACGAAGTCCTCGAGCGCGCATGCTACTTATATACTGCCGATGACTCAATATTCGGCGTGCGTGCGGCCACCATGACTCGGCTGCCGAATCGCGCAAAGCCTTTGAGAAAAAAAAAATTTGGCCAAAATTACTGAGACTGCAAGGCAGCGGGCATCGTTCTTTTTATACTTTTCGTTTGTTTCATACTTACATGAAAGACCATTTTGATACGCTTTGTCCACAAAAGGAACCCCCACTATTTTTTTTTCCTCCTCTCGTGTTTGATACAGCCTCACGCTCTTGTTAATGTGACAAAATTGTGACTCGGTCCATCGACTTAATAAACTGACGACATGTCGCACTCGTTTTCTGCGCGGGCTTTTCCGAGCGACTTACTGTGTTGGGCTTATGACTTATACTATTGGGGGCCGCCAGTCCCGACGTTTGTGAGAAGTCGTAATTTTCACGGATCTTTCTTGGCACTAGAAATTCAGCTGTTCCGTGTTAACACAAATAAGCGTAGCGAGGGTTCCCGCATAATAATTGGTATATATATTGCGGACTCGTAAACACCATTGCGGTATCAGGTTCTCAGTATGATATATTTATTGTGGAACTTCTAGTGAAAACAGCGTGGCTTCCTAACACATTTGAGTGGGAAAGCCAGCCCTTATATAGTGAGCTTAGTCATTATTCTGGCCGGACCAGCGGCTGTTAAGTGCACGGCGGCCACCAGTCCACGGCGATCGATGGTACCATCCTAAGTTAGGAACACGGTTCCGCTTATATGGCATACCTTACATACGGTTGGGGATTTCGTAATGTAGACATTCGTAATCTCAACTGATCATGAAGGAAATATTGTGTTTTTTGTTATGAAGCATCGGAGACCGTCGGCATGTGTAGAAGGAGGCCTCAATGTGATTAGCAGCGTTTATCAGGTGCAGTTGAAAGCCCGGATGTATGTAAGATCCAAGATCGAAAGCAGAATTTGTCTAAACAAGACACGAAATATAACTCGTGCACAATTTGAGTTCGGCCTCACGTCAGATCTTCACGAACGATGCATGTGTACGGTTTCATATATGATAAGGCACCGACACTGAAAGATCTCGAGTTAAAGAGTGGGATCTCAGATTTTTTAATAGACTCAGTAATTTACTCGAAGTAAATGGAGCCAACTGTGAGTGTAAATACGTGCAATCGTTCTATTTTGCTGCTGAAACAGCTTTGAATAACAACTTGTGATTCTCAGATTTGTTCTTCCGTCACAAAAGAAGATCGTCCGTCTCGCTGTCAATTCATTCGACGATCAGTGCAACGCACGATCCATCAATAGTTCGAAAAGTTTCGTATAAGAAACTGAAGATTAGATCATTGCTATCATCCTCGATATTGACCTTGTCAGATGATTTGATGCCGCCCTCATCAAATTCACCGTCCAGCGTTTCATCCCCTGAATGAGCCTCAAAGACTTTTCTGTCGTCTCGAATTTTACGTACCGATTTGAAAAACACCAACGTTTTTGTCATCTCGAGCAGCATACGAATTTTTGTTGTGACGATGTCGTCTATTTATAAGAACAATCAATCGGAGGATGCGGACATGGTTCGCCAAATAGTCCTTTGCAATCCGATAAAAAACGGGCGAGAGGTGTTTTATACTCAAATAGGACCTTTCAAGAATTTTTCGACTCCCTCTTGGTTCCGATAGGTACGTCGTCACTTCGTTTTCCAGATCTTTGGGTAAATCAGAACTTCTACTCAAAAGCACTTCACTCACTTTAGCCTGCTATTACCCATTTTCGTAGATTTTTTTTTTGAAAGAGTAGATATCGTTAACTACAAACCGCCTTACTTCGCGCTAATGTATTTTTTGAGTAATGCCGAGAATAGCGCAATAAACACAAAACCAGCTCCCAAGAAACGTACCTAGTGTCGAGCTCGGGTCGCCTCACGCCGTCATCACGGCAAAATCAACCCCTCTTGAATTTTTTTTTTTTTTTTTTGTCTGATTCATACTGATTAGTGGCTCCTATTTTAAAGGCATACCTTGGAAAAATGACTCTTAGAGACACATCAATGTAGAAAAAAGCTCTGAGTGAAATATTTTTTATATTTGTTCTGTTTAATCCATCCTTTCAGGCCATTTAACGAAAATCCAAGATGGTTTCGTGGTCTAGTAGGTTATGGCATCTGCTTAACACGCAGAACGTCCCCAGTTCGATCCTGGGCGAAATCACTTGTTTCTTTTTTCCAATTTTAAACGGCCCGCTTTGTATTTCATTGTCATCAGATTCTACAGTGAGATCTCTTTGTGGAATATATTGCTATCTATGTCATGAATAATAAATGGATTGGCATTGAGCTCAAACGTTCAACTTGGCCAAAATAGCGTCGGTGAACTCGGTTGTGGAAGAGGATCCGCCGATGTCCTTGGTTCTAACGTTGCCTTCAGCGAGAACGTCATATGTAGCCCTCGAGATTTTGTCGGCGTGGTTGTTCAAGCCCAAGTGTCTCAACAACATGGACGCGGACAAGATCATGGCCGTGGGGTTGGCAGTGTTTTGGCCCTTAATGTCCAAACCGACGTGTCTGCAACCTGGCTCGAAAACGGCGTATTCTCTACCGAAGTTGGCGCCTGGCACCAAACCTGGACCACCGACCAAAGCGGCACCAATGTTGGAAAGAATAGAACCGTACAAGTTGGGGGTGACCAAAACGTCGAATTGCTCTGGCTTGGCAACAGCCTGCATGGAGGCGTTATCAACAATCAAGTCGCTGACCTCAATACCTGGGTAGTCTTGGGCAACGTCCTTAACGGTGGTCCTGAACAAACCATCTCCCAACTTCATGATGTTGGCCTTGTGAATAGCAGTGACCAACTTTCTGTTGTTCTTCTTGGCAAAGTCAAAGGCAAACTTGGCGATTCTCTCGGACTTAAATCTGGTCATGATCTTCAAAGACTCCACGACACCTGGGAAAGACAGATGCTCCAAGCCAGAGTACTCACCTTCGGTGTTCTCTCTGACCAAGGCAAAGTCAATGCCGCTCAATCTCGACTTGACACCTGGAATGTTCTTGATCAAGACTAAGGAAGCGTAAATGTCCAATTCTTTTCTCAAGGCAACGTTCAAAGACTTGGCATGGGTGTTGGTAGGGGTGTACAAGATACCCTTCAAACCGACCTTGTTTCTCTTCAAGGACTGGACGGCCTCGGTTACACCCTGTGGGTCCTCGCTCAAACCAGACACATCGACTACCTCCCAGTCAATTGGAACGTTTTGGTCCTTGAAAATAGTCTGAACAGAGTCAGTGATCTCCTTACCAATACCGTCACCTGGAATCAAAGTAACAGTGTACTTGCCACCGTACTTCTTTGGCAAAACGGCCTCTGGAGAAGCTACTGTAGCAAGAGTACGAACCTGTTTCATGTTAGTATTATAAATGATCAGAAATCACTGTCTCAGGATCGCGTGTGGGTCGGTATAGTCAATGGCACGTATTGGTCCGGCCCACTTGATTCTCGTAATTGATTGTGTGATCAATGAGGGAGGTCCAAATGTTTCAAGGAATCGTACACCAATCAAACTTTTGCATCTCTTACATAGGTGCGTGGTCAGCAGAATATTGTATAATGGATGAACTTCCGGATCCAACACGTATTTGCGATTTATTCATGAGAATGTCGACAAAGTACTCAAAATCTTGAAACATCTAACGATCGTGATTTCACGAAAAATAGTTGGCCAATGGGTGTGGATCAAATGGGACACTGAAGTGAGCATACAAAACAGGACTTATTGGAGAACTTGATGGATGAGCGGGGTTTAATTTCCACCGCTATTGCGACCTGCCAGCGAATTTAAAGTAATTTCCTAATTTCACATACGTTTCTGGCTGCTGATCTGAACATTATTGATGGAGGAAGAGTGAACCAATCTAGAAAGAGAAAAGGATCCTTTCCGACTGGTGCGTTTTCTCACCCGGTACGATCTTCCAGGATGGAAAAATTCGCACCTATTCTCTCGGAGCCGAAACTCGATGCTATTGGTCAGCGCCCTGCAGAGGGTCCAATGGTGAGAAATGGGTGAGCACAAACACCCGGACTTTTCGAGCTTCGCGCTAACAAAAAAGGGGCGAGTGATAGAAAATTAGCCGCCGATAAAGATGCCCTATTAGAATGAAATGGGCATAAAATTTAACTAGAATTGTGGTTTAAGCTTGAGCGTTGCTTGGCTGTAATGAGATTTTCTAGTGATAGCTACATCCATTGTTTAAAATCGTTTAGGAATAATTGAAAGCACAAAACATTGAAACATGACAAATTCGCAGGAAGCTTTGGCTTAGCACTATGGTAGGTTCCTATCGAAAATGAACAGCGCTCAGTGAAGATCCTGAGTAAAGGCTTCAGAATCGGCAGGCGGATGAACAGATGCCTGGTCATTGTGTGCGGTAGATACCAGACCAAACAGTCTGTGCAACCTTCTTTCTTTATCTGCTTGATAGATTTGATTCATATAGAACTGGGAGGCAATCATTAAACGTATTCTGCGCGTACATTGGGGTGAAACCTGAAGGTGGTTTCGGAGATCTTGTCCAACTTACCCTTGATCCGAGCTTCAGTTTACTGTGCCAAATGCGCTGCAAAAAAAATTAAGCGTATCGAGCGCGGGCTCCGAGCGTTAGGTCACGTGCACGGAAAGTATTTTGCCTGGGTCACTGGCTCGGCGATGGATATACTTTGGGAATTGACGATCTAGATTGTTGTATTCCTCAAATACTGCAAGCACTCTTTCCCCACATATCTGCCAAAATGCTCAGGACGTTGTACAAAGAATTACAAAAAGAGCTTTTGACTGCTCACAAGAAAGTGCATACCTACAGATGGAAGAAAGATCTTGACAAGAACAAAGCCAGGTTGACTTACGAGAAAATGCAGTTGATTCGTAATCGCCAGTCTACCGAGGAAGTGGAAGCACAGCTTAAGGCGCTCGAATCTGGGAGAGTGGATATTCCTCCCTTGGACGAGTCCAAGATCAAGAACCTTCTTGACTCGGAGGAAGACATTCACAACTTGCAAAACGTCACCGCGTATTTGAAAAACCAACGAGTTTACAATGAGCTCCTCGAAAGATATAACCCTGGGTTGACCATGTCACAGGTGGATAATGTGCGAAAGACCGCGAGCATGGTGGGATTATCGGTTCCAGAGAAGTAGTTTTGGAGCACTAAAACGCGCTATTGAATTCTACATTAAGCGGGGGGAATCCAAAAGCCTATTGTATTTATTTTACATTCTCCTCCAGTGCCATTACCTTTCCCTTGGCATTAGTTGAGCCTCTCGCGCCTCACCTATTATGCCATTCTTTTCACAGGTTGCATTATTGAAGCAGCGTCGATGGTTTCGATCGAACGTTTCAACTTGAAGTTTTTCGTCATCACTCCGCTCTCAGACTGTTTGATCTTTGCGTTCTCCACATAGAATTTCTTGAGACTATCGATGAGCAAGACGTCATCATAGTGGTTTGTATTGAAAAGGTCGGGTTTCGCCGGGAAGATGGACTCGCCGCGATTCATGATTGATGACGGCGGAATGAGCGACTGCAAAAACCTGTAGCTGGACTCGAAGTTATAGTTGTAATTGTCCATCAAGTACAGCATAGCCAACGAGTATAAGAGGGCGTTGGAATGGTGCTGCAGGCCAAAATTGTGGGAAACAAAAAGAAAGCCCGCGGTGCCATTGACGTTTTTGATAAGCTTCAACAACCTGTTGATGTTGAATAACAGGCGAAGCGGCACTCCGTTCATCGTGGGAGAGTCTAGCGAAAGCTTGCTATTTTCGTAGTTGGAATTGATGAAGAAGTGCACGTCCTTGTTGTAGCTGTAAAAAAACGCCAAATAGTTCTGAAGCACGCGATTGAATCTCAAGTGGAAATCTTTATACGGTTGGTCTGTCGATGAAGTATATGGATCCAAGTTTAGCACAATGACGTCAGAGGATATCACAGGCCGAGCTTCGTCGAGGAAACTAAGAAAGTTTGAAGTTGACCCACAATTCACAACCACCTTGACGTCATTCATCGATGCGGCATCAAGCATTGCGGAGTATCCTGCTAACATGACTCCGGGCGCCAAGTTTATGGCTTGCTGATTCAAGTGGGCCACCATTTCTCTGGTTTTGCCGTGTCTGCGAAAATGCAATAAGTTAAATTAGGCCAGTCCAATATGGGAAGATAGTCAGTCCGACGGATGGTAAATATTTTTGCAGGAGCCGGTTCTAGTCAAGTTCCGTGTGACTTAGGAAATAATGCAATAAAAAATGACTCGACTGCTTTTGCCTGGGTGCAAGAGAGTTCCCAAATCCGATTATTTGAAAGTCTGAGAATACAGTATTGCAGGCGCGTCCTCGCTAAATGTCCTAAACTAATAGTCTGTGAGGCGAGCAGCTAGCGACTAGCAGCGGCAGGAAAGAATAAGAGAGGCGAGAAGAATCGAGGAACAAAAGCAGTTTCAGCCAATTGCGTCGCCAACGAAGAAAATGGCCTGAGAAATAATACAACTAAAGAAAAACAAAAACAATATACCCCACTTACCTGTGTTGAACAGCTAACTGGCCTTTTTCGGGCTTGCTGGGGTGGGGACCGGGCCCATCTTATACTCTAGCTTGCAAAGTACAGGTGCATGAAATGCTCTAAGTCTCCATCGATGCCGGACTGGAGACAAAAGAAAGAGCAGAAAGAAAAAAAAATGTGAGCGTGTATATGCAGTACCTTGAACGCCGCGAACGTGCATACGAAAAAGACCAGTGTGCAGTGAGCGGCACACGACCAAAATTGTTTTGAAGGGCGCTCTCGCGCGGAGCCCGCCGAACGGAATGTATCACGTGCGCCGTGTCTCGTGATGTGCGCGAATCACGTTACTTATCGCACGTGATGCGTCTGGATCATGTGATCTGCTTTCTCGCACATCACGTGACCACGCTCGGATTCACGTGGGGTCTTGTCTCACACCTGTTTGAGGTTAGGCCCAACAAAAAGTAGCAATCTTGCAATTGCAAAGCCCGCTCCGTTCTTCCACCAACGCAACCATGTTCACCACCTTCATTAGACCCAACTTGCTTAGAAACTCCTTAAAAGTCGTGCCTGTATTACTTGGCGCAAGTCTCATTCTGAGGCCAACAGCAATCATCCGCAATGATGCAGTGGCGTTATCTGGGCCGCAGAGGCAATACTCGCCTCAAAGTTTAGAGGCAAAAGCAAGGACATCTCCACTCAGCGGGAAACTCAATTATTCGGATTTGAGCATTGGCTCTGTGACGGGGCTCTTTCTCGGAATTATTATCGGTAAGCTTTCCTCGGCGATTGTATTCTTGTCGGTCTCCAGTTATTTGCTCTTGCAATTCTTAGAGAACAGAGGCATCATCAGTATTCCATGGACCTCTGTTTTGAGCATAGGCGGCAAGAAGTTGGATTTGAAGACGTTGTTCTTCAACAGGCCCAGCTTCAAACTCTCGTTCGTGGCCACGTTCTTGCTCGCTGCATACAACGTCTAGAAAGCTTCAGTTCGGAACAGACAATAAACAAAATACTCAGATTGACTCAATATATATTTTTTCAATGCTATGTGTAGAACCTGCTTCTTGTAGCACGCGGCTCTAGGCTGAGCGGCCGCAGTCCATCTTGGCCATGACGTCGAACGAGCCCGTTCCCACGCCGTTCAACTTGCCCAAGACAATTCTGGCCGAGGGCGAGTCCAAGTCCTCTCTGTCACCGTCAAGCACCGCCTTGGTCAAAAACTGGCACGTGGTCTCGTACGACATCTTCTTGAACGCCGACGTGGACGAGTCGATGCCTTGTCTGTTGAACGCGAGGTACGTTCCTTCCCTGGTCATCATGTCGGCAATCAAGTCCAAATGGCGCGTCGACACGGTGATCGCATATGTGGAGAAAACGTTGTTGACCTCGTTGACGATGGTGTTGCGAGCGGCCCCCACTCCGTAGGTCTGCAACACCGCACTGATATCGTTGGAGCGGATCCCGTTGACATCGATAAAGTCGTCTTGCTCCCACATGGCCTTGAAGTTGACGCCCTCGGTGGTGAGCGCCTTGGCGCCGTCCGTTTGCGGGCGCACGCATCTGCCGATGTTCTTGATTTCCCTCACCACCGTAACGCGGCACAACTCCTCGATGATGTTGACCATCAACAACTTCTGGATATCGCCCAAGAGCTCGACCTCAAACTCGCACCACGCGCCGTTCTCGTCGTCGAAGTTGTATGTTTTGATCATGTGGTGGCTGGACACCACGTCGTCCTGTCTGCCCTTGGCGGACTTGGACAACACAGCCGAGGCCTTTTTGCTTTCGCGGGCCTCGTCGTCAAACATGTTCCCGTCAGCCATGTTCTCGTCGGCCATGTTCTCGTCGGCCATGTCCCCGTCCGAGTCGTCCGCCGAGGTGTCGGACTCGTCGTCCGAGCTTGAGCCCCCGGCATCGGAACCGTCCATTTCCTCGTCGGACGTTTCCTCGGCCTTCCTCATGCTCTCGACCTCTTCGTCGTCAGGCCCGTCGTAGGACACCGGCTGCTTCCCGTTGGCCTCGTCCTTGTCCTCGTCGCCGTCGTCGTCGTCCGAGCCCTCGTCGTCCAGAAGATCCTTGGTCACCAGTGGCTCGATTTTGGATTTCGGCACACCCTTGCCAATGGTGGGGAGGGTGTCGGAACGGGTCTGTTTCTTGAGCTCCTTGGAGATGGCGAGCTCCAACCTGCGCAAGAACGTCTTGCTGATGGCGCTCTGCAACTGCTTCTTGGAGATGTCGTACTCGTCCTCGTACTCCTTCTCGTTGAAAAAGCGCATCTTCACCCTGTACGATCTGTACGGGGTGTCGTTGACCACGCCGGTCTTCTCCGTGACGGTGACTTTGTCGATGAACTCGCTGAAGCAGACCTTGGCCACCGACTTGCAGAACGAGTCGGCCATCTCGTCGGTCACGTCGGGCAACACGGGCAACGTCATCTGCGGGGTCTTGATCGACGCGGACGCGGTCATGATGATCTCGCGCATTCGGGGTATACCCAACGTGACGTTTGCCGCGCCGTGGCCGGCAAAGTGGAAGGTGTTCAACGTCATCTGCGTGGAGGGCTCTCCGATGGACTGCGCGGCGATGATCCCCACCGACTCGCCCGGGTTCACCAACGAGCGCATGTACTTCAACTGCATCAACGCGCGGAACTTCTTCTCGGAGATGCCGTCGCCCAGATGCTTGGTGAACAAGGAGGGGTTGGCCTTGACAAACAGATCGAGCAGCTCCTGGAACTTCTCCGACACAGAGCCCAAGTACTTCGCCGGGTTGTACACGGACAACACGGGGTCGTACTTGGGCGTCTGGGCGAAGTGCGGCAAGCCCGCCTGTTTCCGGTGGCTCTTGCGCTCCTTTTTGGCATACGCCAACGCGGCCAGCGTGTCCAAGTGGTCGGTGATCTCGCCCGGGTTGTACTTGCTCAACAAGGCGTCGTAGTTGTCGAGACAGAACCGGAACTGCGTCATGTGAGACTCCTTGGTGGTGTCCACGGCATCGCCTCCGTAGAGCGACTGGATCATCGACCCGTCGCAGTCGCGCACCGAGTTGTCGTACGCCACGTGGATGCCCTCCAACTGCTTGGTCAAGCATCTCTGCAAGTACCCGGACCGGGACGTCTTGACCGCAGTATCGATCAACCCTTCTCTACCGGCCATGCAGTGGAAGTAGTACTCCTGGGGCCGGATGCCCGAGTAGAAGCGGCCCTTGATGTAGCCGCCCGCACGCGCGTCGGTCTCGAACGGCTTGAACGACGGCAACGTCTTTCCGCTCACCATGACCGGCACCCGGCGGCCCTCCAACGCCTGCTGGCCCAAGAGACACATGATCTGCGACACGTTGACGCCCGAGCCCTTGGCCCCGGAGAGCGCCATGGCCTGCATGCTGTTGTAGGGAAACCGCTTCATCGTGCCGTCCGGCACACACTTGTTGACCACCTGCGACGTGATGGCGTTGACTTTTGATTGGGTGATGGCGTCCAAGATCCCGAGCTTGTTGTCGTCGCGCAAGATCTCCTGCAACCGCTTCAACAACTCGGGGTTGCCGTTCTGGGTGTGTGTGTCCAAGTTGGTCACCTCGCACGCGGCGACGCGTCCGATATCCACCGACTGCTGCAAGATCTCGCTGCGCCAGGCGTTGCCCTCCGCGGTCAAGCGCAAGTCGTCCATTCCGCAGGTGAACGCGGCCATCATGGTGTAGTTGGTGAAGAGGCGGCCCAAGACCGAAAGCGCCTTGCTGGCGGTGTCCGGGCCGTAGACCTCGTGCAACGAGTGCACCATGCCGTACTGCGAGGCGCCGTACTGCGACTTGTCGAGAATGCCGCACAAGAGCTCGCCGTTCCGGAAAAGCACCGTGTTCTCCGCGGACCCGCGGCCCCAGTACTCGTTCTTGATTTTGTTTTTAGAGGTCAAGTTGACGCCCGCCACGCCGTGCGGCTTGATGTTGAGCAAGATCGTGGTGATGACCTGCTTGCCGGTCCACAAGGGCTCGGGCTTGAACACCGTGGGCGGCACCGTGACGATCTTGGGCGCGCCGTTGGTGTGGCCGTCCTCGGGCCGGATGCACCCGTAGACCAACTGCTGGTACGTGTCTCGGGTGAAAAAGGTGTCCTTGCTCGTCAACCACACGCCCGCACTGATGTGGTCCTGGATCAAGCCTCGCAAGGGCGCGCCGGACGTCGGGGTCAAGTACTGCGAGTCGGTGTTGGCCAAGTGCATGGCCTCGGCCCGGGCGTTCTCGTTCTGCGGGAAGTGCATGTTCATCTCATCTCCGTCGAAATCGGCGTTGTACGCACCTGTGTTGGCATAATGTAACCGCAACGTCTTCTCGCCGGGGAGCACGCGCACCTTATGGCCCATCATCGACGCCTTGTGCAACGTGGGCTGCCGGTTCATGATCACCACGTCCTTGTTCTTGATGTGCCGATACACCTTCTTGTTGACCACGGACGCGCCGCCCGAGGGCGTCAACAACTGCTGGGCCAACGTCTTGCGCAGCTCCATGGTCATGCCGAGCAACGACACCATGGACCCATCCTCGTTCTGCACCTGGGTGGCGCCGGGCCAGACGTCCGGCCCGTTAATCACGGCCTTGCGGAGCTCCTCCACGTTGTATGCAGTCACGGGCTCCGGGTACGTCAACTTGACGGCAAACACCGGGGGCACGCCGATCTCGTTGGTCTCCAAGTTGGGGTCGGGCGAAATGACGGACCGCGCGGCGTAGTTGACGCGTTTGCCCATCATGTTCTTGCGGAACAAGCCCTCCTTCTTCTCCAACGCCTGCTTGATCCCCGGCGTGGGGAGCTTGCCCGCGGGCGCGTTCTGGTTTTTCGACGAGTCGAAGAACGCGTTGACGTCGTTCTGGAGCGTGACAAACGCGTTCATCAACCGGTTGAAGAGAAGCTTGCGCTCCTCCACGCCCAGCGCGCGCTCCTTGCCGAGCCGGCCCAGGATCTGGTCGTTCAAGTCCTTGATGAGGAGCGACGTCTTCAACACCGCCAGCAAGAGCTCGTTTTGGGCGTTTTCGTGCACCTCGTCGCCCAACTTCGTGGGCAACCGGAACCGCGTGGGCGGCACCACCACCGCTTGCATGAAGAACATGTCGGCCGAAACCGGCGCCGCCAGCTGCGGCCGTGAGTGGAACACCGCCTGCATCACCTGCTGCTCGTGGGCAAACACCGCCCGCAACATGTTGCGCACCTCCGTCGACAAAATGTACTTCGAGCCCTGCGCCGGCTTGAACGCGGGGATGCTTTCCGCGGCCAGAACCGGCGCTTGCCCGTTGCTGGCGGCGCCGGTCCGCCGGATCATGTCTGGTCGGGCCACGCCCTTGATCCGGTTGGACAGCACCTGCTTGTCGCGCAACGCGGTCTCGAAGATCTTCACGAAGCCGTCTTTTCGGAAGGTCGGCGAGTACATCCCGCACCGCTCGCACTTGGGCCGCGTGAGGATCCGCGAGTAGAAGTGGTGGATGGTGCGTTTCCGCTCTTCGCCCGTGATCTCGGTCACGAGCCCGTTTGTGGACGTGCGGCCCTCTGCCAACGCCGCGGAGATCGCCGCGTCCACAAACGCGGCCCGCTTCTCCTTCAACGCGCGGCGCTGCTCGGCGTCTAGAGACGCAGACCCCGAGGTTTCGTCGTTTTCGTCCGCAGAACTGTCCTTCGCCACCATGGCGTCGAATTCCTGCGCCTCCAAGAGCAAGCCGTACTGGATCAAGCGCAACTTCAACGCCGTGGCGTGCGTCTCCATCTCGCCCAATCTGAGGTGGTGGCAGTAGAGACACGCCGACCGCAAAAAGTTGTACATCTGGTTGAAAAACAACGGGTTGTACACGGGCACGGGCAACTCGATGTGGCCCTGGTGGCCGGGGCAAAAGCGCTCGTCGAGCCCGCACGTCGTACATAGATTGCGGAGAAACGCGCCGAGCGCCAAGTCGTAAAGGCCGTTGTTGACCGTATGGCCCAAAGTATCGAACACCACCGGGTTGGTGATCTGTTTCGCCGACAACTTGCGGATCTCCGCGGCAGTGAGCACGCCGAAGTCGACCGAGGCGATCTCAGAGCCAACGGGCTTCGAGATATCCATGGCTATGGTGTGACTTTGTTTTCCGTTCACAAGACTTTTGGCGCAATCTGTGTTGCAGTAAGATATTTTTTTTCATTGGATGGTGGCAGATGAGATGCGCATCCGGAAAAGATTTGCCGGTCACGTGCCGTGGCTGCGTGCGCGCCGGTGGCTGCAAAATAGAATTAGGCCCGTCAGAGAGCTCGGAAAATGCGCATATTGCTTGATAAATGATTTGGTGATTCATGAAAACGTCAATTTCAAGCAGTTTGGTTGTTTTTGGTGGACCATAAAAATGTCAATTTCAAGCAGTTAGGTTGTCGGAGAAATTTGGCGGAGTTCCCGATGGCCGGTGTGGCTATTGGTACAGCCTTGAGAGGCTCTTGGCCTTTCTGATTGAGCAGCTTTGTTGAAAGCAGTGAGCAGTCCTGTTGAAGTAAGCTATAGTATTTACACACTCAGAGCGAACGGAGCAATCTTATAAAAAGGGAACGGTCTTAGGGCGGACATGTTTGAGTTAAGTGGCGAATTTTCCGAGCGATTCGGTGAATCTAAGAGAATGGATTACGGGCTCTGGCCGCTCCAGATATTGTGAAAGACAAAGCTCACAGATGGTTTGACGCCTTTGGTGAAACCTCCCTAATCTCACTCCCCTGAAAATTGCAATGCGCTCGAACTGAATCAATATTCGAGGGACTCTTTTATTCCTTGGAGTGACTCCCAATTTTCACGCTAGACAAAACGGAATTGAAAACCAGCTCAAACCACATTAGCGGAAAATCACTCTCAGAACTGATTATTGGTAAGCTGGTATATTCAATTATTTCAACTGTTTCACGCTTATACATCTATCTTGATCAGTACATGAGTCGTTATCCTCTCCTGGGAAAAAATCACCATAAATTGTATCAGCTCGCCCCAACCATAATCCAGTGACGATGAGTCCACCCATGAATTCCAGGCTTACACCCATCTCAAGTGGCTGAGTATGATAGAAAGGGCGCCATAATTTCTCTACGTATAGGGACACTGCCTTTGCCTTGGGGAATCTCAGACCACTGAGGCATCGACTGACCTCCTCCTCCAACTTGGATGAGTGCAAAAGAAATCAGCCTAACAGCCTTTTCCAAGCCAGTCGAGAAGCCCCAGTCTATTGTATCCGGTCGCTCGGTCAAAGCGCCAATACTAGCGGTCTGCGGCCACAAAAGGTCTCTGTGTTGTTTGGAGACACGCCACGCGAGGCAATCTCCGCCTTGCTGGGTGCAAGTCTCTCCGGCTAAAGCACAGAATTTCTTGAACTCCAGAAAAGGTGACTATCCTTCCTGATTTTTGCAATTGGAAAAAATTCGAGAAAAGCGCATCAAGCAATGACTTTTGCTGCTTGCGAGCACTGGGATTAAAAAACAAAAAACAGAATTCAGAATTCCTCTCATTCTATTTTTAGCTGGAGAATAATCAGGGCAGAGAGCGTCATGCCATTCTCAGATGCTAGCCCCCTTCAAGAATGATTCATCCCCAAACTCGAATTTTATAAAGCACAGCAAAGAAAGCATACGGAAAGAGCCAACAGAAAAACGAGCCTTTCAAGGGCTTATTCCACAAGTGAAATTTTAACAGCTCGCACAAATGCTTGTGAAGAGATGAATCTGAAATTCGTAGCATTATTTTTCTCTTTTTTTTAACTTGGATTGTAAACTCACGTTTACTGCGCCACCTTTTTATCAATAGGTATTCCGTGTTTGGGATTAAATGAAACTAATTTCCAGTCTCACGAATTGTTCACCTTCATTTACGTGAAACATGGATTTAATTAGCAGGGAAGAGTTGATGACTTCGGCTCTTCATGTATCATGGAGTGTACTTTATCTTTATATATGACCCTCGCTCTTGGTACGTGCTCAGGATTGTTTGCAGCCATCCTCAAGCTACCAAAACCACACTAAGCTTTTCGGTTCGAAAGCTACATGCAATTACACTAAAATCATTTCACCGATGATCTACGTTCCAAATACTCTTCAAAGTGTCATTCGTTGTCTTCGATTGTGATGAAAAACTTCCGTCAGCCATGTACAAATTCCGACACGATTCCACTCGCCTTTGTCGGTAACTTTATCATAACATAAGTCCCTCTAGCCGTGAGCTGTAGACCGTATTTCAAAAGCCTCACACGACTAACTTACAAATTAATTTTCGAGTACTAGTCACAATGCGTTCAAGTATCGTTGCATGCACAATCTCATGTTTGGTGTATCTTAGATTGGCTTTGGGGTTCAAAGCTTCCGATGGTTTGGTTTTGTCTTTGATGGACAATTTCGGGAACCTGGGAACGAACGTGCTGAGCTTTCGCCACCCACAATCCAAAGGATTTTCACAAGCGATATCTGAAAGCTCACGTGCAACAAGTGAATCTTTAGAATTCCAGTTAGCGAATTTCGTCACGAACTTGAGGGCTTTCGTCAACGACACTCATTATGATGCTCTAGGATTTGATTCTCAAATGGAACATCTACAAAAGAAGATCCAAATCATCGATAAGCAAGTCCACAAAACACAGGTCCAAAATATACTCGCTGAGGCCGATGAAGTTGAGCTATTCCTCCCAAAAACCAAAAAGCTTATGAATCAGTTAGCTTTCGCCAGATTCATGTTCCAATCAATGAAACAGTCCATTGGAGAATTGAAATCTTATAATGTCCTGGGCAATATTGGTCATCATCTAATTCGTTGTCTCATCCAACTAAATGTGATGCTCTTGGCTATGCGTGACTCTGAAGGTAATCCAAATACCCTGATGAAAGGGTTCTCCGAGAAGATCAGCCAGCAAAAGGGGTATTTGGACTATTGGATGAACACATTTGCATTGCTTGCGGAACAACCTCGAAATATAGACCTAAAGTTTTTTAGTCAGGTGGTCATTGCTCAGAACAACTTGAGGTTGTTAGAGGATGCTACTCGAGAAGAACATGAAGCAGACGTGATCTTTTTTCAATGAAAAATTTGGAATTTCGATACAGAATTCAACAGGTGTATTTGGGTGAAAAAGGCCTGTTCTCTTGCCAGCAATGTACTCATATAAGTATGTACGAATGATGAAGGACCCCTAGTCCTATTTCGGTTTGCAAGTCAGAAAACAAGTTTCAAGCAGTGGAGCTCATCATGGAAAGCAAATTCAAGCTTCGAGTTGCAGCAAAGTTCTTCCCCACTCTTTAACCCGATTCTTTATGAAAAAAAGTCGACCGAATTTATTAATCGTAAGTTAAGTCTGCAATTTAGATGTCCAAAAACATCTTTTTTTGAAACTCTTTTTATGAATCCACTTTCATCAAAATCATGGGCGAAGCATCCCCTCTTCGGAAAACAGCATACAGTAGGCTGCACCAACAATGTGAGTTTTCCTGTGGAAACCCGCAGTATTTCATTCCGAGTACAGAATTTGGCAAGCTCCATTGTGATACAAAATTAATAGTAGTCTCGTAGCGCCAGCATCTGCCACCTGTTTTATTCTGTGATTATATCCAGTAAAGACGAAAGACAGCACACCTTCTCGTTGCAAAACTGTTTAATCGCATATCCCAGTTCCTAACCCCAATGATCATCGCATCGACGAGGTTTCTTCTGGCGATAAGTGTTTCATTGCTAGTGACTGCTATTCTTACAGCTGAGAACATTGGTGATTCCTCCATATTACCGCTAAAAACACCCAAAGACAAAGATGGCAAAAGACTTACAAACGACTTTGGCCTATATGACCTCACGGAGCATGACACAGTGACAGTGACCTTCCCTACTTTAGCAGAGTCTCAGCATGTAACCGAGTTGCAAAAGCAAACGCAAAAGTTGTACATGTTCAACAACGAAATAGACGCACGAGAAGGAAGAATTCAAAATCCCCGTGGAAGATTAGAGGCTTTCATCCTGCGTTTGAGAGGCTTTGTAGGGGACACTTACTTTGATGATGCTGGATTCGAGCCACAGATCAAAGATCTCACGTGGAAGATTTCTGATATCGATATATGGCTTCAAATCGAAGACCTTGTGCTGCACATATCTCATGCATTGAATTTTGGGGACAGTCCGACATCACTTGATATCTCCGAAAAGAAAAAAATAGCTGACCAACTTCGTTTCGCCAAATATATGTTCCGAGTCATGGCAGATCTGGTACGAACAATCAGGTTTTACAACGTTCGAGTAGACGCTGGCCACAGTTTGATTAGGTGTTTGGCGCAGCTCAATGTACGATTGCTTGCGCTTCGCAACAAATTCGGCGTTCCTGATCCACTGATAAAAGGATTTGCCAAAAAGTTGGTCCTCCACAATACTTACTTAAACATGTACAAAGACATGTATGAGGGGCTAAGCGGCGAGCCGGCCGAAGTGAGTGAAAAATTCAGACAGCAGTATACACAAGCTAAGAGCACGCTTCAAATCATGGAGCGATACAAGAGCATGTAGTCCAAAGCTATTGTAGCTTTTGAGATGAAGGACTCGAGAAGAGCGGGGCACAAGGATTGGTTGACACTCTCCTTACTGAGTTCATCGGGTTTTAGTCTGACTTGGATCACCTCAACGACAAAACACTAAACAGGTTCATAGCTTGCACGAATTCATTCGTTCTGATTCTTCATATAGAGGCAGCTCAAAGCAATGCAAAAGCTGTCTCAACGATCTTAATATGGACGAGTCACGTATTTCATGTAGGTTTCAATGACGGCTGGTTTTTTTAACATGATATGCATGTCAGCTCAAAATGATAAAAACTTATATGAAATCAAGGCCAGTAAACTTTGGCAAAAGCCATATATCTCGAGAATAGTTGGAATAAGAAAGCTTTCATAGCCCGTTCTTGAAGATTCACAATTTCATGCTCGTCTCTAGTAGAATTTCCAGAAGAATCTCGACCTTTTTATTTTACTGTGGAGAGCTCAGTAGCATAAATGTCGCCCTTCTGCCCATGTCCTACACCCACCAAACGCTGAAGATGAGAATGCTTTGCTGGCACGCTGTCACAATTGTTTTTGTCTTGCCTCTGTTCATCAGCACACTCCATTGCAAAAGCCATACGTACCTTGGGCCCCACCAGCTCGAACATCTAGGTATAACGAACACGACTGTACAGGACACTAAGTGTGCCACGGCTTCAGAGATCCTAGCAGAGGACCTGCTTGAATTAGTATTTGTGCTTTTGAAGTCTTTTGTAAGCGACACAAAATTTGACGTTGACAAGTTTGGAATCGAGGCACAAAAAATAAAACTGAGACTTGCAAGGATACAAAGCAATTTGGCCAACGTTGCTTTATTGTCCACGGGTCTCTCCCGCCAGCTCAACTTCACGAAGTCAGCTTTTCGGACCATGCTTGATGCTCGTGAAAGCTTGAGCTTTTACAACGGTACAGAAGATTATAACCAAGAATTGGTATGCAAGATGATACATCTCAATGTTGGTCTCATATCCATGTTTACATTTTGTGGTATCCCAGATAAGCATGCACAAGAGTTCACAGTTAGGTTACTGCGCTTGCGGCGTTTTGTTCGAATATGGAGAGATTTATATTCCGCGTTGGGTTTTGTGCCTCTCAGTGTTCGTTTGATGTTCAATCTCCATTCTGAGCAAGCACAGCGGACTCTCGATTTCTTAGCAGAAACCAGATGATATCCGTTTTGGTAACACCTTTTTGTCACTTGATACTATACCTCAGAGACAAGTGTATATGAATCAGTCTAACGTCGACCCGATAAGCGTTTTGGTTTGTTCAGTAGTTCTTCATCAACAGGTGTTGCTCTTTGTGGTAAGACGGAAAGTCATGTGAAGCAAAAGACTGAGAATCGTCGTGTTTGGCTGTTGAGTTCTTTTGGGTGATTCATTTTCCGTTGAAAGCACACCTTGTGCATTTATTTGTGATGCGTGCAACTTAGTTCTGTTTTCAGCTGTTCTTTATTTCGCTCCCCAAGACAAATTATCATACCCGAAGAGCCATGGACCAACAGTATGACGAACTATGAGCATCGAAAGCCCCACAAAGAGCTGTACCAGAAGAATGAGCAAACAGAGCTTATCTTCACGCATGGGCCCAAGCCACACTAGCGCCAAATTGATAATGGTCAAGTTTGAGAATTTCGTGATGTCACCTTTTTCATTTCTCTCCACCTTCACCAATCCGAAAAGGGCCAAAGTGCTCAAAATCAGGGAACTAAATCTTGATTTTTTCTTCAACTCGCCGTAGCTGACATTCATCAACCCGCTTCTGTCGTCGAACTTCGGAAGTCTGTGTCTAGGGCAAGGTACTATTTTGAACAATTGCGGAACAGAGTAGACAAAATTGAGTATCTGAGGCAACAAAAAAATGAGCAATGTTTTGGAGAAGTGGCCCAAAATACCCACGATGGCGAACACCATGCCGCTAAAGTAACAATAGGTGTCACCCACGAACACTTGTGCCGGGTAAAAGTTGTACTGGAATAGCCCCAAGGATACACCCAAGAACGGGATGATAAAGATCGCCAGGAGCATGTGTGAGTCATATGCAGCCATCGATATCGACAGGCTCATCAAGTAGCACATATCGTTCGCGAGAAAGATCACTGCTAAGACTATGGACTGGCCGACCTCCAAGCCGTTGATGCCGGCCAAAATATTGATCGAATTGGGCGCAAATATCGACAACGCAGACATGTACGCGTAGTAGAAAATGCCCAAATCAAGCAATTTGGGTGCGCTGACCGAGGCGAACTCGTAGTCCGTGGCCAAAGTAGTGAAGTTGAGTCCTGTGAGCCAGGTAACTGTGATGTTCGCCTTTTTAAAAAAGTCACTGAGAATTTCGAGCGCCTGCTCGCCCGCCGCCGTGCTAGTCACAAACCGCGGTACAACAACAGACGTGACGCTGAAGTTCACATAGTAAACAATTAATAAGGGAAGAGAGGCGACCGCCGGCAAAAAAAACTTGTGCCGCCACCGGATATCAAAGAGGTCGTCGAAAAAACCAAGGAGAAGTGTGCACATGAGGCACAACGCTCCGCTCAAGTATTCTGCGAGCTTATTATGGGGGAACAAGTTATGGTTATCCACCAGCTGATACTGCGCATTATACAACGCCGACAAATCCTCCTCGTTGGCAATGGCCAGAAAGGATACGAGATACTTGAAGAACACAAACGGAATAATCGTCACCAAAAGAACCATGTATGTAACCGCCGGAACTACGCCCATGGATTCTGGAATTGGGGCCACAGGTCCTCGCTTCAGTAGGTCTTTTCCTTTGAGCCCTACTTTCATAAAACTATCGCCCAACCGCGGAATCAAATGTGCAGTAACCACATACCCAACAAGTCCAAAAGCAACGGCAGTGTGAAGCGGGCTATGTGCTCTCAAAAGCCCACCAGCGGCTATTAGTGCCGAGACTTGTAAAAGCGTCATTTTCTATAGTATAATGGGTATGTTCTGAGGTATTTGATATCACAGTAAATTAAAAGGGCTGATTGAACAGCAATTGAGTGCTTTTATCGACTCGTAAAAGGACAATGTGTGTTTTGTGCCAGGCAGAGAGTGTCTGATTCAGGTAAGAATTGAGAGCTTTGGCGCCAGCTGGAGAAACGTGGTCCTAAGCTAGTCACGTGATCGCGACGCGTGGGCGGCGGACGTCAAAAGAAGACTCGATTTCAAAGTTGATCACAATTTTCCATGATTCCATTTTTTTTTGGTAAAGTTTTGTGCTTTTTACGAGCTTTTCAACTTGATTGGTAAGCTCGCAGGTAATAGGTGATTCTACGATTTTCGAAGCGCTAAGGCTGAGCCGGTCGAGCGTAATGAGTCTCTTTCTTTACAGCTCAGGTCTTTGAATTTGAGATGCATTATGAAGCAAAACTTTGTAAATATGACAGTTACAGATAGTTACGAAGCCGGAAAATTTTTCAGCTTTCTATCTTTTCGCTACTCAGGACAAGAGGGTTGGGGTTTCAATTCCTTTATTCTGACCCATTGACCTCGTTCTCTTCTTGGTTCTGAGCATAGAGATACTCAAGGCAATCTGATACACATCGTTGTTGTATTTGATATGATAAAATGAGGCTGAATGTACGACAGTCTTTCTTGAATGAAGAGGTGAAAGGAAAGTGGCAGCTAAGTCTATTGTTATCGACGGCCAATTTAATGAAAAGCAGCGGCTGCAAATATGCGTAGTCGTCATTAATAGCGTCCGCTTCTCTGCGAAGTAGAGAAATTTGACTCTTGGGTGGGGTTCTTCGATCCTGCTCATTCTCTTTGGTAAGTCTGTCTTGAGCAAGTATCTAATTTTCGCCGACGGACACAGTGACTATAAACTTGTCATTGTCGAATAACTCGTCAAACAGTCTGGGTGCTCGAGTGAAGACCTAACCATTTCGGTTCTCAGTGCCAAAGATGATCACGACTTCGACGCTTAGAGCACAAGCTAATTATCCACGAGTCCAAATTCGGCCATGATGAATAATAAAAAATGAAAAGGGGGTATGAAGACCGCGAAAATCCGAACTTTAAAAATGTCCTTGTATATTAATAAGTAATGGCATGCACTTATATTTCTCAATAACTAATGGCATGAAGTTGTAGGCGCGCGGCCCAAGGTCCTATGCCCAGCCTCAGTCTCACTAACCTCGCCATAGATCGCTAGCCAGAAACAGTTAATTCACTGCAAGCCAGTCAGAGGCAGCGCCACATCTCAGTTCTTCCCGAGAAATTTCCCTCAAGTGACCTCTCATCACATTCTGCTCCCACAAGTCTCACAAACAACCTATTTTCTTACGAAATGCGGGCGTTCCAGACAGGCCACGAGGAACTTATCCACGATATCAAGTACGACTTCTACGGCCGCCATGTGGCCACTGCAAGCTCGGACCAGCACGTGAAAGTGTTCGATCTCGACTTGGCGACGCAGACATGGGTGCTCAACGATTCCTGGAAAGCGCACGACTCGCTGGTGGTGAAGCTTCTGTGGGCGCATCCGGAGTTCTGCAGCTCCAAGATATTGGCGCTGTGTTCGTATGACCGCACGGTGAAAATATGGCAGGAGTTGCCCGAAGAGCTCCAGGGCCTGGGCCGCCGCTGGTGCAAGTTGGCCACGTTGGCGGTGGAGCTGTTTGGCCCGATCTACGATGTGCAATTTGCACCCGCACATTTGGGCTTGAAATTGGCGTGTGTGGGCTCCGATGGCATTGTGCGGATCTACGAGCTGGTGGAGCCCGCAGACCTCTCTGTGTGGCACTTGTCCGCGGAAATCCCGATTCTTGATCTGCAGCTTCCGGCGAAGAGTCTCCAGAGCAGTTTCTGCATCGAATGGTGTCCCTCGAAGTTTGCCCCAACCGAGAAGTTTGCGGTCATTGCGCTCGACCAGGGCTTTATTTTCAGTACGGTGGATAAGCTGCAAGGCCGAAACAACTCGAAGCTGCCGAAACCGCTGGCGTTTTCCGCGGATATACCCGACTCTACGCGGTATAAGGACCCTCTAGAGGAGACCAACACGGCATCTGAAAATACCACTCTGTTTGTGAAAGTCTGCAGTTTGCCCGAGCACAACGGACTCATCCGTCTGGTGAGCTGGGCGCCTTCGATGGGCAGAAGTTACCATCTTTTGGCCACAGGTTGCAAAGACGGATACATCCGGATATTCAAGGCATATGAGTCCGACAACGGCGACTTGAAGGTCGACATTGTGGCGAAGCTCAACGACCACCGCCAGGAGGTGTGGCGAGTGGAGTGGAACGCCACAGGCACGATCCTTAGCTCGGCCGGTGATGACGGGAAAGTCAGGCTCTGGAAGTGCAATTACATGAACGAATGGCAGTGTATGAGCGAGATCAATACTAGCAACCGCCAGGACACCCGTGCGGCTATCATTGCCGACGACCCGGTCTACGTGCTGCGGCCATCTGCAAGCCGATAGGAGAAACGTGTGTTGTTTTTTGAGGGGTTATCTGTTTGAGATGAAGGAGGGAATAGTGGTGGGGGAGGAGAGTTCATTGGCAATTCTCTCGTTCGCCCTACATCGTCTTGCTTTGTTTGGCGTTGGATGCTTTTATGCTTGATGCATGCGTGTCGACTGTCTGTTTCTATGTGTTCAACAAGACTGTACTATCTAAAAAGTGCTGATATTGCTCTTGGCTACCGACAACAGATCACGACTTTAAAAAAGCTGATTTGACTCCGGCCAGAACCCCAGTCGACGAAGCTCTCGTGAATTCCTTGGAAATACTCAGCAAGAGTACCATCGAGCTCTTTCAATCTTCCGCGATTAGACTGAATTCCTGAATCTTCACCAACGACCTCTAGGCATACACATGTCTCTTCTTTAAATGCGCGATCAGCATACTAGCGAGGCATTCACCCATTTTCTTGAAACGCTTCCTCAATAAAAAAGGTGACCTTTCCCTGGAGCCCCACTAAGATGCTCTCCCTCTAAATAACCTAGATGTTTCTCTTTCTCTTCTTGATCACCGGGTTTTCCCTGGCAGTGTCCTTGCCTTCGCCAAGCTCGTTCCAAAAATCATCATCCTCAGCGGCTTCTCTCTTGTCCGCGCCCTCTTGATCATCTCCGTCGGTGTCGTCAAGAATCTTCACCGCACTGATTTGAGTCCCTAGATAAACCTTCAGCACGAGCTTTCTGCTAGAAATGCTAAAAACACGCAAATACCTGTCAAGCCCACCAAATGCCACGAGGTCTGCAGATAATGAGACATCCACGCCATAAATGGCACCGGTGTTCCCGCCCTCGGAAAACTTACCTAGAAGCTTTAAGCCTGGCCTATAGAACGTGCCTGCAGACGCAGATACGATTCTATGGGCTTTCTTATCGACTTGTGTCAAGGAGATCTTCGCAACAAAAGTGTGGGTATCGGAAACGATGATCTGGTCCTGGTTTTCTGATGCAAACACCATGGAGATGATTGGCTTCTCGCACACTTTGTACAGCTCTGTAGGCTCCTTGTCTTCTGCGGTATCGTACTTGCGAATGTGTCCATATCTTGTGGCGGTGATGAGCTTGAAGTTTTTTTTGGACTCACATTTCATGAATAAGATATTGGAAACCCAGATCGGGACCTCCAAGTCCAAGTGGTCCGGCTCGACGTTCTCGGCCTGGAATAACGTCTTCATTTTCCATGCTTTTGTGCTTGCAAAATCAGCCTTGCTAAACTTTTTGCTTTCCTCAAAGAGTCTCACCACCTGTAGATCGTTGTCCTTGCCGCCATAGGCGAAAACTCCAGGCATATATGGGTTAGCTACAAATGCACTGAGTGTGGTTTCATTTTTAGTCAGGTGAGGCGGAAGCTCGATGGATATCGGGGCCACGTCGAAGTGGCCGCCGTTTAAATACACAATAAAGAGCCGCGCAGACTCAAACGCCACTAGCACAAAGTCTTGGGCGGGAAATATCTCGAAAGCAACCGGTTTATCTGCGAGCTCCACGTCTAGCTTATAAGAGTGTAGAAGGGGGTATCTTTCCTCCGGGACATCCGAAGCCCCGAGCAAATCGTGTATTTCCAAATAGCCCCCGAGGCGTACGGCTACGAGCCACTTTTTGTCAACAGTTTTTAAATGCAAGATCCGGGTTTTCACCGTGGTCAAGTCGTGTTTCTGAAGCAAGGTCTGCACCGATTCTGGCTGCTGGCCATCTTTCTTTGAGGTGTCGGTTCCCTGTGAGCAGACGACCTCTTTGACGTTTCCAATCTCGTCGGCAGAAGCCAAAATCCTCATGCCTGTCTGTTTCAATTGTGGTTTATTATCTTCGGTTGATTATGGTGCGGTGAGATTTTGCAGATACGTCCTGCGATGTCTTGAGATGAGATGCGCGCGGAATGGAAAAGGACATTCGTCGCCTAGAGGTGAACTTGGCCGCGAACTGTTCTGTCCTTTAATTAGGTGATTACGAGAAAGCAAGATGCTGAATAATTTCATTTTGATTTGAGAGTGATGTTTTGGAGTCGACTTGACTCATTCTTCACTTTGTGTTCCAATGCCAGAACTACATCTGGTTTTGATCTGGTTTGGAGTGGTTTTTTGAACTCAATTGTCACACCTCTTACCTATTAATTCATTTGATCATACGGACACAACAGGTTTGCATCATGGCTGAACATGTCTAATTGTTGAGATGCTTTTGAAGGTCTACAGGCTTTATAGGTTTGTAAACCAAGTGAGGTGGGGCGACATGAAGGAAGTCCCTGCTGAAGGCTATCACAATTTCGTCGGATACCAAACATTCATATATGCCTTGAGTGATGTCCTGGACAACAAAGCTTCAAGCTAATTTCTTTAGGTGTTGATACTAGTCCACCGTATAGAGTCTTATTGGCCATCCACCTTGTAGATGCTGAGCCTTGTTGCTTGAAATATGCGCTTTTACCCCAGAATGCTCCTTTTCTCACTAACTATATTCTAGCTTCAGAGAGGATCTGTTGAAATCTGGATAACTTATTTAAAGTTTTCATGGAGACAAGTCCCTTGAAAAGTGAACTGCCCACGGTTATATACGGTATAGTTTTTCATCAACATCAGCCAGCTACCTGGACTGTCCTCAGCATTCTAAAGGCCTCAATATCGAGAATTTAGATTTCGATTAGGGTCCCACTACTCACCACGATCCCAAGAAAAAAGCCAATTTATGAATAAAGCGGAATTCATCGTTTGATTACATATCTTGACTCTATCTCCTGGTGAAAAGCATTTCGTCTCTAATCCTCCGGAAATAAAACCGTTTGCGAAAGCGTCAATGACTGCATCTCCAAATCCTATTGTACACTCTCCGAAATTTTCCAACTCCACCGTGGTAAAGACTAGCTTATTTTTGAGAACATTCTTTTCGGCTTCTCCCGTCTTTAAATATTCTTCTATTGAGCTTTCAATGCCTACTGGATCTATTCTACTGTTGTAAGCTAGCCATAAATCTCGAACTACCACCACCCTTTTCTTATGAAACTCCTCCTCCCTTCTGTTGGCCTTTATTTTCCTTACTTCAATCAAACAAGACGCCCTCGCCCAAGTCTGCCTCGCGCCGGCGGATCTTGGCATCGAGTCCTTTTTGAAGAGGAAGTATAGCCTCCTTATAATAATAGCAGAGGTTATCTTCTGCACGACCAGCCATTAAACAAACCAGCTGAAGGCTTCTTGCAACGGGCAGCACCGCTTTTAACATCTCTGCAGGGGATCGCAACCGCTCGTAGTAACTCACCAAAGCCCGGTACGCCTGCTTTATAGCAAGATGCTCATGACCCACACATGCGTATCCCGGCACGTAAATTTGCCGCATGAGACACACTAGCTCGTCTTCTTGCGAAATCGCATAGATATAGTCATGCACTAGGTTCACAAGCACAATCAAGCGGTCGGAAAATTCAGTGAGTTCAGACACACGGGACAACGCGGTGATTTTCTCGTGGGCGGCTCTCTTGAACCGCTTGGTCTCGCCAAGCAAATACTGATGGCACTTATACATCTTGTCAAATGTGACGCGTGCGCGGAAGCAGCTCTCGGACTCAATAAGGTCCAGACAGCGTCTAGGCAATGCGCTGAAATCGTGATACGCGTCGCCCAACATGCGGTTTAGATCCGCATACTCGGCCACCATTTTCGGCACCTCTTCCAGAAACTGTGCCAAGTCCTCCAGGAGCCGTTGATAGTATCTGGCACACTTCTTCATCAACACAAGCACCTGAGACATGATCTGGACGACGGCATCTCTGCACTGTTTTTTTGAAATATTTCCCAAAATCGCTTTGCCTTCGCCCTGTTCCAAGGTGAATGGAAACTTTGCAATCACGCCTGCGAGCCGGGTCTTCAAAGCGGCCAAGTCCGCAGAAAGCTCCAGGATCTGGCTTTCAACGCTATGGGTGTCGTAAACCTTCACTTTTTTCTGAAACGCCAACTCCCCAGAGTTGTCTAGGTGGATTATGCTCTTTGTGTTTGCAATCTTCATTGATGATTGTTTTTCTTTTGTGTTTATTTCGAACTGGAGTGTTTTTTGTTCTTGTGGTTTTCCGGTAGGCGGGTGCAAAAAAAACAGAGACTTCGCGAATTGCCGCAAAAAGAGAAATGAGCATACCAAAAACGTAAACCAAAAACCGGGTAATAACAATCTTGCTACAAAGTGTTGGTAATTTCAATTTTTTTTGAGACTTTACTTTTTGATAGAATGGATTGAGTGCTATCTAATTGTTGTTGTTAAATAATTGCTTGCTGTCATCACAGCTGACTTCCACCCCTAATTTTGCCGCGTCGCGACAATCAGGGCCACCACACGAAGCCAAGGCGTGAGAATAAGATAACATGATACCGGCCTTGACGGATTATAACAAAAAAACTAGACAGGGACAAATACTCGATTCGTGATGTTTCCGAGTTGACGAGGAGCTAATTTTTCGCCTTTTATGCCCAACTATTGTTGAAGTCGCCTCTTAGGTGGTCGTAAGCCGGATAGACATTTCTGACTACAGAATTTCGCGACCAGACAAAACATTTTTACCTAAGACTCGAATAAAAGTCACTTGGAGTATTGTGCACATTGACTCGCTCAATGAATGATGAGATAGCTTGATCAAAGGCGCAAATCTATACACGCACCGCTTGCGCTTCACTACACCGAATCGCGAGGATGCCGAATATGCACTTGAAGCACTTGAAGCGCATATCTGGCGTCAAAAAGCCTCGCTTCAAAACGTGATGCCACGTTGTGTGGTACGTTAACCAAAAGTCTGAATAATTCCAGTTGTATGTCGAAAAGCCTGTCAAACCGTTGAAGTTCCCTTTCATAATCTTTCTTTGAGATAACGGGATATCCGTAGTAATTATGCATCATCAACATTTTCATCTTGGAATGCGCTAAGCTTCGCAAAAGACGTTGGGAATATTCATTGCTGGGGCCGCTTAGCGTGGCATCTTCCAGCGTGGCGTCTTCCAATGTCTGAAGCAAATGTTCCACAAACCTGAGCAGACCTTTTATTTCTTGCTTGTGCATAATGGCTTGCTCAGCGAAATCTTTGATGAACGGGAGCTGATCTCGTAAAAATTTGTTGTCTGCGGAAAAAGCACTCGTATCAAAGTCAGATTTCCGCACGTATATGCGTAGGCGAGCTGTGAACCAGTCTAACATTTGTTCTGTCATGTCAACGAGATCTTGAGGGCTTTTTATCTTTGACTTTAAAATTTCATGATCTCGGGCAGCGGGAAATGTTCTTTTCGTTCTGCCCAGTACCATATCCGACAACTGGGCAATCTGCCACACTGTAGTAGCAAGTATTGAATGAATGCACGCCACAAGAATCAAGACAGTAACTTGCATTTAGTTTGTCAATATGCTTGGCTGGCTAAACTACTATTTTTATAACACACTCACCGAAGAAGCGAGTGGCACCATCGGCTGTTGTAACTTCAAATGTTTCCTATATATACAATCCCCGTCTTGGCTAGGGCATACTTGTCATTGGAGTATATGACATTCAAGGTGTCCGAATCAGTGAAGAAACTCCGCGGCTTATTTCAGGCCAAGCCCACACTGGTGACAAAGGATCTTCTAGATTTTTGTCATCAAAGGTTTTGTGCATACTTGGAAAAACATGACCAGTTCAGTTTCAACAAGATAAAAACTTTAAGACGGCGAGACAAAACCTGGCTTGTCAGCTAGATTAGTTAGGAGTCGCGCAGACAGAGTTCCTTATTTCAGCTAACGTATTTCATCGATTACATCGAAATAACTGCGAATGGCACTGCTTGTCAGGAGTGGTCCAAAAAGTGTAATATTTTTAGATGCGCGAAATGTTTTTACCTGAGAAACTAACTTTTTCCCTTGCAGTGGGAGCGGATCCTTCTTACCGTAGGTGAACGATCTTTTATTCTTGTCTACATCAATTTCAGTGCGGGTAAGACACTAACTTACACAAGCCCATTATCTGAAAATTACTGAATATCATTAAGACTTCCAGCGGGTTCCGCTTAGAAGCTAAGAGATGTCATTCACAGCACTTTGTTTGTTTTTTATAGAATGTATCGACATGCTTCAGAAAATGTCAAGCTCATATCATAGACCTTAGATGTAAAAGCTTGATATGGATGTTCGTTTTTTTCGCTGTTGGTTGATGATTTTCTGTGTGCATATCACATTCCTTAAGATTTCAGGCATCTCAAACCTATACTTGATACCAAAAAACAAGATGAGTGAAGTTCAAAACTTACTGATAGCTGGTCCCCAATCCAAGAAATCTCTGTCTTTTCCTTGAGCTTCTTTCAATACTTTCACAAGTAGCCCAGCCTGTTTGAACTTTCGTCTCATCACTTCACGAACTGTCGGGTCAGCGCAGGCTGCCCTTTCTAGCAAGCTTTCCCAAAAGCGCATCAAGGAAGAGAGACTGGCCACTTTTTCCGCATAATCCAGAAGCCCAAATTCAGGGCTACCATATGAATCAAACAAGGTCAAGAGCTTGACATTTAGATGTAAAACCAAACACATCAAATGGAACTCAAAACTACTGATTTCGCCAAATCTCGATGGCGTTGCAACAAACTTCATCATATGGAACATGTAGGTACTGAACCCGAGTGAGGACGAAAGCTGTCTATCTGGAGAGAGTCTCTCAACTTGTAATCGAAGATCAAGAAGTTTTTTGCTTAGTTTTTCTGCGGAGTTCATAAATTTGTTGCAATGTAATCCCATGTCACTTACATAAAGTTTCAATCCTGATACGAATGCAGATAGCTCAAGCACAATTGCTTCAGTTTCGGCTCTTTGTGTCTTCCCCAGATAAGGTGAATCTCCTGGCAAACTGTTTTTTGAAACCGGAGATAATTGGCTATCTTGACCCTGTCCCATTTGCTCTCCAGAATCAGACTTTACAGCAACTCCAAAGCTGATGTGCAATAGGAAAAGGAAGAGTCCAAATACAAATTGCATTTTGAAAATAAAGAGGAAGGCTGAAAATCAAAAAGAAAACCAGGCATAGTTACGCGTTGAGAATATCGGCCTTTAAAAACAATTTGAAGCCAAATAAAAGGCTGATGAGATTTTCATTGTAGATATCTCATTTCAAAACGGCTTTTTTATAGAAGATGTTTCAAATCTCCCGCCTTTCGTCCCTCCAATCTCATTGTGAGGTATTGTGTCCTTTATCTTATCCCGAGATTCTAAAATATTGGGTGAATTGAGAAGACCGTTTGAGACTCGATTGCTGTAGAGTCAGTGTTTCCCGTTGCACCAAGACAAGGATACTGACCTCGATTATCTAGCCTGAAAACTGGAATGGAACTAAAACTCAATGCCCACTTGCCTTCTCTTTGTATTAGCATGAATCTGATTTTTCAGCCGCAAGGACAACGCCTCATCTGAACAACGGGTAAACTTACTGGGTAAATGAAAAGCATGACTTTATTTTTTGGAAAGCGGGGATCTATTGAACCATTTCGTATATCACCAAATATTCCTAAGCCAACTATTGAAGTATTATAATCAGATAAACTTGATTTTTTTTTCATTAAAAGTTTTCAGCCGAAACCATTTTTTCCAGCTGTCTATCAACTTTAGGCGTGTCTCTGTAAGAGCCTGATCACTAGCAACGTTCTTCGGAGATCTTCACTGATGTCAAAACTAGCTTTATCAGTACTTTGCAATATTTTCAGTTCATAAGCGTCGGACCAAAACACATACTCCTTACAAAGATTCTTCACTTTTTTCGCATAATCTTGTACTAAGAAGTTTGGCTCCCCTTTCGAATCGAAAAGAGTGAAAGCCCGAACTCTCAACAGCTTGATCCGAAAGGCATTCAAAAGCTTTGCATCATGCCCACACAGGCATACCTCAGAGACTTCACACATTGTGTTGAGCATGTGGATAGCAAAACCGAGCTTCTTCCAAAGATCTTCAGGGCAGGATTCAAAATTGTTGCATATGTTCTGGATCTCAACAGCTTTGCTTTCCAATGCCGTGAGGTTCTGTAAGAATTTGGCGCAGTCAAATATTGTCTCACTGAACATTGATCGTAAAGCCGAGATAAGGGAGGATATCTGGCTTTCTAAAAAACCGACCTGCTCCTTCCACTCCTGGCTCTTTGGGCTGTGTAATTTCTTCAATTGTTTTGAAAGTCTGGAGGTAGAAGCGCCTCGCTTTTCAAATTCTCTGTCCGTTGATGGTACGTATATGCTTTCCGAATGGGTCCTCACAGTGGAATGGGGGATATTTTGTGCCCAAATAATGTTATAAGTTGTGCCATTGCGACAGTCTTGAATTAACAAAGAATCCACCAAAGGGTACAAAAAGGTTACAAGTGAAAGTCCGATAAGGCCAAAGGTCATTGAAAAGCTGATCTATGAGAGAAATTAAAGCGAAGTGAGTAATTTAGAAAGAAACCTGAATTTTATAGCGAACGCCCAACTTTCTTGTTCGCTACGTGGTGAAAAATTGCTCAAAGCAGGCTTCACAGTTGCGCAAATTAAATGACCCATTGAAGAAAATTTTTAGTTATTAATCACCTCATTGTTGGTAGTTTCGCTCTGTGAGCTCATTCTACGACAGATCATAATTGCGACTTTATAAAAGAGGCTGACAATATTGCATTTGATCTTGAAACTACTGTTGTAATGTTTTTCAACATCGTTTCGTATGTTGCAATTTCTTGGCCAGTGAACGAGCAATATTAAAGCTAAATTGGAGATGCCAGAGACGCGCATCAAACCCTGCCACTCGATTTCCCTTGCTTTTTGTCTCGAAAATCTTACTTTCGGTCTCAGAAGTCTGTTTTGGGTGAACAAAGCTGCTGGATGTTTTTGCGAATATACAGATTTTTTTAGCAACGACAGCTGCGAAAAAAGTATGAGGCACTTTACTAAAGTACAGCTCGTGGTCTGGCTATGTAAGATGTTTCATTTAAAGTAGCCTCACTTTCATAAGATCAACACCATAAGATCTTAGTCCAAGGTCTTTCTTAAATATAACGATCTTACCTTCGACTTCTTATATAAGAACTCTTAGAAAGCGCGAAGTAAAGCTGTCATTTTTTTTTTTTTGAAAGAAACACATCGCAGTTAACGATACCTACGAAATAGGCAATGTGGGGAGGAGAGCCTAGGGCTTGGGAGAGTCGGAGGCTCTCATTAGTTACCCTGTACATGTATGGAATCTTTCCTGTAATACGATGTGCTTCTTTCAAAAAAAAAAAAAGATACAAAATAATGGTAAATCTCTTTGTATAGCGTGTCATCTTTATGCAAGGACAATGCTAATCTTCTCTGTATTGTTGAAATTGACAGATGTACTACCGCGGGCGCGATTTTTTTTTGAAATAAAGACGGATAATTCTTTTTCTGTCTGGTTTATATAAAGAATTTGTTTAGTCTGATACTCAAAGATCTGCCTATTCACGGGCACTGAGCAATGAGAAAATATCAAGTATTCCAAAGATATAAACAAAATGGAATTATCCTTCAAAGACTGAAAAAGACGAATAAATAAAGCTGTGGGCTTTGAAGAAAAGCCGCTGTTACATATTTGTGCTGCGCACTTTTAAATCACGAAAGGGCGTGTGGCGCAGTTGGTAGCGCGTTCCCTTAGCATGGGAAAGGTCTCCGGTTCAAATCCGGACTCGTCCAATTGATTTTCTTTTTGACCTAGAATTATGGGCTAGGGTAACATCACAACGGAACAAGCTTCATATTTATGTGCTTGACCACTGAAGTCAAATAATTACACAATTTATTGCGAGAAGCGCGTACATTCCTTCGGAGAACGCTGGCGGTTACGGAATTTTCGCGGCCACTCAGCGGGAATGCACGTGCCCCAGGATCATGGCGAATGCCCTGGCCAGAATGAGCGAAGCACGCAAAGATCCCCCACTCAAGCCACAAATTGTCCTCTAAAAATGACCTACGATTGAGACAACTTTTCACTCAAAATTCCGAAAGGGAATTTTCATTTCGAACTACGTTCCTTTTCTCTTCGAATGCCCTTTCTGTCTTTCCTGTTGATTGGTGCCGACTCTCGCAAGCTCACCCAAGAAAGGTGTGCACGTATTTTTTTTTTTTTCTAGCGCGCGGAAAAAGGCCCGAGCTCATCCAGAAGCATCACTAAACTACGGCTCTAGCGAAAGGATCTTTTTCCACTCCACGAAACACACAGAACTCCACTATTCCACAAGACTCAACATGTCCAGTGTTATTGGTATCACATTTGGAAACACTTCATCGTCTATTGCGGTAGCCACACAGGACGGGAAGGTCGATGTCATTGCTAACCCAGACGGAGACAGAGCAATTCCTTCTGTTCTTTCGTACATTGGATCGGACGAATACCACGGCGCCCAGGCACAAGCGCAGTTGGTGAGAAACGCCAAAAACACCATTGTGAACTTTCGTGACTATCTCGGGAAAAAACACGCGGAAATCGACGTTTCCGTTGCCGCACATGCCGCCGAGCCTGTCGAGACTGAAGACGGCGGTGTGGGCTACAAAATCGAGCGGGAAAATGGAGAGGTCGAGTTGGTCACTGTCGAGGAGGCTACCACCAGACACTTCAAGCAGTTGAAGCTTGCCGCCGAGGATTACTTGGGCAAGAAGGTTGTGAATGTAGTGTTGACCGTTCCCACGGATTTCTCCGAGCACCAGAAGCAGGTGTTGGTGAAGGCCGTGGCCGCTGCAGGATTGACAGTTGTGCAAGAGATCAACGAGCCTAGCGCGGCTTTGTTGGCACATTTGACCGCATACACGATCTCCACAGGCGAGGACCGTTTGTTGCAAGATAAGCTTTATGTGGTGGCCGATTTTGGCGGAATTAGATCCGATGCTGCTGTGATTGCCGTCAGAGGAGGTATCATGACGATCTTGGCAACTGCGCACGAGAAGAAGTTGGGCGGTGACGATTTGGACGACGCCATCTCCGAGTACTTTGCCAAAGAGTTCGAGAAGAAGTTCAAGGCCAACCCACGCACCAACGCACGTTCCATGGCCAAGTTAAAGGCCGAGTCTATTGTAGCCAAGAAGACCTTGTCCAACGTGCAGTCGTCGTCGTTTTCTGTTGAGTCCTTGGCCGAGGGGTACGATTTCCTCGCAAACATCAACAGGTTGAGATTCGAGTTGGCCGCAAGAAAGCCCTTGAGTGACATGACCGCATTTGTGGAGAAGGTTTTGGCCAAGGCCGGGCTTGAGAGCTTGGACATCGACGAGGTTTTGCTTGCTGGAGGCTGTGCGAACGTTGTGAAGTTGGCGCAAAACATCCAGTTTGTGTTCCCTGAATCCACCACGGTGATCGCGCCCTCTTTAGACTCCAAGGCCACGAACCCAGAGGAATTGTCCACCAAGGGTGCTGCTTTGCAAGCTGCGTTGGTCGAGGGCTTTGATGAGGAGGAGATCA